>JALPQI010013284.1:0-34349 GCA_025490895.1 Thaumatotibia leucotreta | reverse complement strand
AGTATTAACGGCCACTGAGCTATGCTGCGGAGTTGCGGACAGACGGACAGACGGACATGGCGAAACTATAAGGGTTTTTTGCCATTTTGGCTACGGAACCCTAAAAACTGTGAACTAAGAGTCTCTTCCTTTTTTGAAGTCGGTTAAAAATGAAATTATGTCAACGATCTCACCCTATCCTCATGAGACTACATGTTTGCCACCGACCTAGTATAAAAAAATCCAAATTTGAAAAAAGTAGCAATATTTCTGTTTACTTTATAAAAAAATACTTGTAGGTATGTTTGAAGTTAATTCTGCTATGATTTAGAAACAACTTATTTAATTACTAGGCGTAAAAATATAATAATATGTATTAAATATTTTTTTCTTCTGTTTGCATGGTATTTTAATAATGTTATACATAAATTGTCAATTTTAGTCTTGAAATCCTTTTTTAGGAATGTGTAGGTGAAGTTTTTCGGGATACTCGATTCCATCGTGTATTTAATATTATATCAATTACTTAAAATGTAACTACATTTAAGTACTTACTATTTTATTATTCACTTTCTTCTAAATCACAATAAACACTAAAAACACTAAAATGCAATAAAACCGTTCGAACCGTAACTAAAAAAAAATGTTCTTTCAACGTTACACTACTTGACTAAAACTTTTTAATTATTTTTTTTAATCCGACGCGTCTGACCTAAGCAATCGAACGACTGCTTATGTTTTATTAAGGCACATCACTAAACTGGTGTTATAATTGTATGCGTGCGACCACTATGACGTATTATGACGTATTACATCAAGGGTACGAAAAATCGGTAACATCTACGATCAATACGATCATACATATAAGGAGCATTCCACAAGAATGTCGCTTCTCTACGAAATTCGATCGTTACACAAAACGTGATTCGTTGATTTCGTAGAGCGGGGGATAGAATAGCGAATGTTCGTTTGGTCTGAATGCATCTTTTAAGTGACGCGATTCTTTTAGTGCTTCAGGTGCATTCAAACCCAAAGAGCATTCACTGTTCTATCCCCCGTTCTACGAAATCAACCAATCACGTTTTGTGTAACGATCGAATTTCGTAGAGTGGGGGGTTAGAATAGCGAATGTTCGTTTGGTCTGAATGCACCTTAAAATGATAGGAACCCGAGTTGTAGTGTGGTAATATTTCGGGACTTAACTTACACGTTCCCACAGTTTTTTCTAACTTTGAGCATTTATTTAACGTAGCTGCTATAGATAGTATAAGTGTCACGTAGGCGACATTCTCGTGGAATGCCCCATAAACATGGACCAATTATTAGTATGAGAAAATTAAAGAAATCAGACCAAATGTGATCTTTTTACGGTAAACGTCCCACTTTGTCGGTATGGAGTTATGAGTAGTTCCAAATACTACAGATCATACGCTATCTTTTGGTGTAAGATATATGTCTCTAAGTGCTATAGTTATTTTTAAAAAAATCGTCAATGTAGTATTAAATTAATTGGCATACTTTCAGGATTTGAAATAAGTTAAATAATAATTCGTGTAGTTTTGAAAGTTGGTACGATTATTCCGTAAAGTATCCAGATGAATATACTAAAAGTCCCCGGGGGTGGGATCGAAGCTGGGACGGGGGGGAGGGGAAAGGTCTCTTTTTCAATTTCTTCATCATCATCAGCCTATGATAGTCCACTGCTGGACGTAGACCCCTCCTATTAACTATGCGTACAGACGCATTAGGAGGTAATTACTAATTACTCATAATCGCCACGCTGGGCAAGCGGATTGGCCATCGCAGTAATGTGTCCACTATGATGACGCTGCTGCCCATCATCAATCTTTTATCAAATAATGGTAAGTGACACTTCAATCCCTTAGTCGACTCTTACGACACTCGCAGGAGGAGTTCGGGTGGCGACAAATATATTCTTACTGCCGTCACCACACGGCCATGAACGGTTTCAACTTATTTTATTATAACTCCAAAACTATTTAAATTATCTCTTTAGTGACTTCTACATTATACTATACACCTACAGCGTTTGCACTGTCGACTCTAATAATATGTATACAATTTTGATCTTTATTCCTTTGACATAGTTACGTTCCTGAATGTATACATATTAATAGACGTGACTGTATCTATTTCATATGATCATCGTTGTACAGTCAAACGCAAAATAAGATGTATACAGGGTGCAACATGAGTCATGAAGAGAAATACGTTTTTTAACTTCATAAATAATCCTCATAAGTTACTTAAAAATAGATAAGTTACGTTATTGAATTGATTCGTAATAATTCGGATTGATATCCTAAAACAACGTTCTTAATGAAAAAAACCCAAAAAAAAAATGTAGCTTGCCCATTTTAATTAATTTGTGAGATGTTCAATTGTTAGTTGTTTAAAGAGTTAGACAAACGTATCTGACGATTTATGTTTCACCCTGTATAACTATGTCCCAGTGCACTTTAATTCTGTGTAATATGAACGTCGTAACATATTTACATGTAGGTATACAAGGATTCTTTCGATACATATACCTATTGAAATTAACCATTTTCGACTAACAAAAATTCCGATGGTCGACTTGTAGTTAAACAATTAAAACATGGCCATCACTTTGTTTACTTTGTGCGTACTTAATACATTAACCTCTGTCCGAGTTGAATTGCAAAATTTGGTAAATACCTATAGATTACCTCGCATAGACAATACATTTATATACTTACCCGTTAACCTGCCGATAAATAGTTACTTAGTACTGTGTTCCGGTTTGGGGGTAAGATAGCCGGTGTAATTACTGGCATAGAGACAATTCATCTAAGTCCTCAGGGTAGGCAGCGCATAGACGAATTTTTGATCACTATGTCCATCGGCCTCAGTTCCTCTTTCCATCAGGTGGGCTGAGAGCTCAGGATGCTTAGCCAAGTTGCCAATCGCTAACGCTTAGCGTATCGTAGTTTTCCCTCTCTGTCACGCTTTCATATTAGTGCGACAAAGACAGTTAGCTGCCTTTCGTTTATGATTGACGATTAAGCGTTAGCGATTGGCAACTTGGCTAAGCACCCAGTTGTCTACCTTCGACACATAAAAAAAACTTACCCCTTATTCATAAACGTCTGCTAACTTAGAAAGCTGCTAAGTTTTATTTGTCGCTTTTGCTCTTACAGAAATATCAATAAGTCAACGACAACGGACAACAATAGACAACGAACACGGTCTGAAGTTATCTGAATTACTATACATGCGATAAGTTATAATATAATACTCCTTGTTGTCCCAACAATATTGGCGAGATATCGCAGGTAGCTGCCTGATTAAAAAAAAACTATTGGAAAAGATTTTCTTTTGTTAATTTGATAAAGACGATTTGTTCAATAACAGAGTTATGTCGGTATTGTATTAACTTTAATTATTTCAAATAATAAATGTAAGTATTGTATGAATACCTATACGAGTTTGGAAATAGCGACCACACTACATTTGAAATAACCTATCAAACGGATATAACTGATTTTACACCGTCTATCGTGTAGGATCTGCGGGTCAACATTAGTTTGCATCACCGGACAAACAGTCCGTCGTCTGATGACGTGCGAGGAAATGAACAATGTCATGGAAATACATATTTATGACACTGGACCTGAAGTCAGCGAAATATAACACTGTGCAGTAATTTATTGCTTCGGCAATAATTACTACACAGTACATACCTTCACTTTCGGTTAAAGTGTATTCTTTAACCGAAAGTGTATGTTAATTTTAGAATTATGACTAACGTGAGACTCAAACATATTTAAATATTTATCACACGGGTTACTCACGTAACTCACGGGCTTTGGTCGCGGATACTCCATGATGAGGATCCTCTAAATGGATCGAAACATGTCGAGCAATTATCGACTTAAATTACGTGAGTAACTCGTGTGATAAATATTTAAATATGTTAAGTTATAAATAAATTTCTTGGGACATCTTACACAAATCGACATAGTCCAACGGTGAGCTCAATTAAGGCTTGTGTTGTGAGTACCAGGCGTAGGCGACGATATATATAAGAGATAGATACATATGAAGGGTCCACGGAAAAAACATATCAAGTGCTTAAAAAAAATCAGGGCAAATTTACACCTTATTCTGTTGAGAGTACCTATGGTGGTTTTTCCTTCTGTAATTTGAATTGACTAGACATGTTCTTTTCGTAGACCCTTCATATACTTATTTAAATGCATAGACAGCCATAACCAAGGAACAAATATTTGTAATAAATAAATACACAAATAATGCCCTCGGCGGGAATCGAACCCGGAACCTCCA
The DNA here is from genome assembly GCA_025490895.1 of Thaumatotibia leucotreta. Taxonomy (NCBI): domain Eukaryota; kingdom Metazoa; phylum Arthropoda; class Insecta; order Lepidoptera; family Tortricidae; genus Thaumatotibia; species Thaumatotibia leucotreta. The sequence goes on along the minus strand of JALPQI010013284.1, from coordinate 30,041 downwards.
GCTTCGTAGGCAAGGTTACTACCGACTAAGCTATGAAGGTTGACAATATAAGGTATAATAACATCATCAGCCTATATCCGTCCACTGCTGGTTTAAGGCCTCTCCTATAACGCGTATGAACGCATTAGGAGGTAAATGCCCATAATCGCCACGCTGGGCAAGCGGATTGGCGATCGCAGTAATGTGTCCACTATGAGGACGCTGCCCATCATCAATCTTTTATCAAATAATGGTCAGTGACACTTCAATCCCTTAGTCGACTCTTACGACTTTCGCGAAGAGTTGGGGTGGTGACAAATGTATTCTTACTGCCGTCACCACACTAACTATCGACAAATTGTAAATATCGCGGTATCTCAAATAAAACAACATTAAACAATCATAAACTGTATTTATACAAACATACCTTAAATACTATATTTACATACGTTCACACTGGTCAAAGCACGCCTATTTATTCTGCGACCATATATAACATGGACGTCTAACCCCAGCTCAAAAATGCCCCCAAAACCAATTGTTCAATTGTGCCAAGATGGGCATAATTATTATTACCGGCACTTTTCGCCTGCCTTTTTTGTTTTTTGGGTCGTCCATCGTTGGTATGTCAACTAAAGGTGCCAATACAACAATTTTAAATCTGATGAAAATTGCGCGATATTATTTGACGACCATTCCGATATAGGTAATTGCCTTAAAACGACAACTGGATCCAACGCGGTCAATTTTGGGTCTAATACGTATTTGGTCATTGTTAATGACCTCTTTTAATTTTGAAGCCGAAAGTCTCGCGACGGCTACGATCGGTTCGCGACGCGGTAAATTTATTGTTGAAGACATCAACCGGATCCTGTTGATCTCGTACGATCCGTCTTCAGGATTTGCCCGTTCCGGATTCTTCGGGGGCGATGGGGTCATGGTAAATAAAAGTTTAGCGAGCTTTAATGCTCGAACATCGAAACAATCGCGCAACGGAAATATTGTTATGGTCGTTTACGTTCAACTCGTTGACCGCGTGGCTGTTGAAATAATAAAATTGTCCGTTGTGACGCCAAAACGCAGTGGTATATCCGAGCCCCGTGAACAGGTAGGAATCCTTATTGTCGATATGGTCACCATAGTTAAATAAATCGTTCAGGACGGTTTCAATGTTTTCCGCGATCGTGTTTGGAAAGTACCCGGGATAAACTTCTGTTTTTTTCCAATCGATGGATATTTTGGCCAAATGGTTCCCTATTTGTATTTCGCCTAAACGACCTACCTCGTCTGGACACAAATGCGGGTGAAGATTATTATTTATAGGGCGCAAAGAGAGATAGAGGCAATCTCCGGAATTTAAAATAGTATCAATGTCAATAATGGAAAACTCCACCCGACATGACATGGCTGTACACTACACTGCGAATTGTTACCTCGGAATCTCGGATCGCCTTGGTGGCACGTTCCTATTTAAAAAAAAGAATGTTGACAACAGGTTGTACCTATAGCTATAATATAATACATTATAACCAGTTCTTCATGGGTAAAATAAGCGAAACAGAGCAGGCTCTAAGTGAAAAAAAAAACTATTTACATAAACCATAAGTAGGTATACACTAATAACGAAAATTATAATCTCAGTGTTATTTGAGCGGATTTTTATTTTGTTGTAGTATTTAAAATTATCCAAATTTAGACGTTTTTTCTACTCAGAATCACGAGCTCTTTCGATCCTGACAGAAATAAAAGTGTCCCTAAAAATTTCCATTGATACTATTCTTCATACAATTTCTTCGGCCGTAACTCAGTGGAAGACAAAAAAATGTATGGAATTATTGGGACACTTTTTTCTGCTAATGGGGATCGAAAGAGCTCGCGATTCTGAGAAGAACAATTTTGAAAATTTGAAAAAACTATAGTAAAATAAAAATCCGCCCATTTAACAATCTTTTTTATAGTTAGCAGCGAAAACATTTGATTTAATAAATTATTACTAGGTACTTAAAACAAGTACTTACATAAAAGTAAGTCTACATTATTTACATGCATTTTGTGCCAAACTAGTAAACAGCCAAATGTACACTTCATTTCAATGGAATGAGGGTTTTCTGAAATCACGTCCACCAGGGCGGCAGCACTGAGGCGTCAGGTCCAGAAACTTGTCTAAATTCTCAGAGCGCCTATAGTTTCGTGTTTAAATGTTTTGTATGAGTTAATAAAATGATATAAAAAAATAAAAAACCGGCCAAGTGCGAGTCGGACTCGCGCGCAAAGGGTTCCGTACCATTATCAATTTATTATTAAAAAATGCAGTTAAATCAACCTACCTCAAAAACTATAGGAGATAATTTAATCAAACCAAAAATCGTTGATATAGTTTATTAATATACATAACATATATTTTTTTTAGAATTTTATATCGCGTAGTTTAAAAAATAGAGGGGGGGGGGACACATTTTTCAAACTTTGAGAGCTGATATCTCGAAAACGATTTGCTTAAATAAAATAGTTATTTATGTGGCTGGCGCATAATAAGAGGCATTAAACATGAGTGTGGTTTTATGAAACGAGCCGTAGGCGAGTTTCATAATAAGATCACACGAGTGTTTAATGCCTAATTATGTACAGTCACATACATAACTTTATCTACATCCATGTAGTATAGTTTAGAATGACAATTTACCTTTATTTTCATTGATATCCACTAAGTAATTACCTCTATATATAAAAATTCAAATCAGTTGAAATCACTCAATTTGAGTAAGGATATCCTACAATAAATATTTATTGAAAAAAAATACCAAAAAGAAGTTGACTTCATAATGTTAAAATTAATATCATGACGACGATACTTTAATGTCAACATTATGATGCACTGTACTCTGCCTGTACTTTAATGTTAACATTATGATACAGCCACAGACACCGGTCTCTTAATATAGGTCATTACATTACCGCTTCTGAATACATAACAGGGAAATTATGATATTCCTGTAGATAAATAAGATTTATAAACCTTCATATCATTTTCAAAGACCTTTCTATTAATACCCCACACGCTTATATACAACTAAAAATTTTTTTCTATCCCTCAGTTACATGCATGGAGGGCCCCCACCCCAATGGATTTTTTTACAATTTAATATCATAATTCTATAGCGGTTTATACAACACATATCCTTACCAAAGGGTTTAGCAGCCTTACCGAACAAGAGGTGCCTTTCCCCACGGATGAGGTCAATATTTTAGGTGGTGTACTAGCAGGACCTAAGAATACTCCATGCTTAATATCAGCTCTAGATCTTCTTTTGTTTCAGAGTTATTCAAGATAATGTAAAATATACAGGGTGTCGTTGAAAGTGGCATATTTCGTAAACTGTTCAAGTTAGATTAACCAAACAAAATTGTGTTTGATAACAATAAAATAAACTACAAAATGCATATTTTTAACCTGCATCTTGTCCTTATTTTTCATAATAAAAAAAAGTTTCTTGTTTTTTTTTCCATATTTTTTTTTATTTCACGCGGAGGTACACCTACAAAAAAAATATGCATGCATAGCCACTAATGTATACTGTATACACAAATAAAAATATTTCCGTAAATCATCGTGCGTCATGCCAAAAAAAAAATTTTTTTCAGAAGTAGTCGTTACTGGCATACAAATAAAGTACCAGTGCAGTGTGAACATAAGTTAGTGTGTAGGTATACAATCTCTCGACACTTACCGCACAAAATATCATTGACGTAAATTGACTTATTAATCAATCAATCAAGCCATTTATTTCCAATAGAAGTTACATTAAATTTGTATACATGCATATTTACATAGATTAATTAAATAAATTATTAATAATATTAAAATTATAGCACTGTTTGCAACACTTCAATTAATTAAATGAAATTAAATCATTCCATTCTTTAACATAATTATTTTAGTGACTAAATACTATATTTAAATACTATTGGATGTCCATTTCTGGACGAAGGCCTTATTCATACATTTGCTTTATAAAAGAGAGATAAACATTTGACACATAGTATTGTTTTCGACATTTGATTTGTTGCATTTTCTGTTGGAAAATGGAAAAAATTAAGTGTAAGTCTTGTGAAAAAACGTTAAGAAATATATGTGGAAAGAAAAAATGCATACAAACTTGACAAGAGGCTGATTTATATAGCAAATGCACTAATAAGTCAATTTACGTCAATGATATTTTGTGCGTTAAGTGTCGAGAGATTGTATACCTACACACTAACTTATGTTCACACTGCACTGGTACTTTATTTGTATGCCAGTAACGACTACTTCTGAAAAAAATTTTTTTTTGGCATGACGCACGATGATTTACGGAAATATTTTTATTTATGTATACAGTGGACATTAGTGGCTATGTATGCATATTTTTTTTGTAGGTGTACCTCCACGTGAAATAAAAAAAAATATGTAAAAAAAAACAAGAAACCTTTTTTTATTATGAAAAATAAGGACAAGATGCAGGTTAAAAATATGAATTTTGTAGTTTATTTTATTGTTATCAAACACAATTTTGTTTGGTTGATCTAACTTGAACAGTTTACGAAATATGCCACTTTCAACGACACCCTGTATATTTTACATTATCTTGAATAACTCTGAAACAAAAGAAGATCTAGAGCTGATATTAAGCATGGAGTATTCTTAGGTCCTGCTAGTACACCACCTAAAATATTGACTTCATCCGTGGGGAAAGGCACCTCTTGTTCGGTAAGGCTGCTAAACCCTTTCGTTACTGTAGCATTTATAGTTTCCGAGTAAATCGGCTGTGACAGACGGACAGACGGACAGACGGACATGACGAATCTATAAGGGTTCCGTTTTGCCATTTTGGCTACGGAACCCTAAAAATACCTTAGTCTAGTTACTTCTAATTGTATTTCTTAGCGGGACCTTCCGGCCAAGTGGCGTCAATTGGAGGCATACGTTTTCGAGAAAACCCTCATTTGAAACCTTTTAGGTATACTGCGACCATATATAACATGGACGTCTAACGCCAGCTCAAAAATGCCCCCAAAACCAATTGTTCAATTGTGCCAAGATGGGCAGGACACAGCGCTTTTCTTAACACCGCGCATATTTCGGCGCAACATCTTTGACAAATGCTTATAGAATAAAGCCAAATAAAACTTTGATCAATCACAACTATTTTTAAATGGCGGTTTAAGTTTTTATAGGTTGATATTGAAAATTCATTACCGTGATGCATTGAAGAGGGGGTGACACTTGTCAACTAAAATTCAGGACCGTTTTTGAAAGGCAATTTAGTACGGCGTGCGGCTTCCATGATTTATTTGTTCGTAGCTTTTATAACATCGATTTTATTTGCTTATTTGACTTTGAGAACAAACGAATATTTCCATTAGGTGCAGTCGAAGACAAAATAAGGGGTATACAAAAACGTTCAAAAATATGTCCCAGTGCACTCTAATTCTGTGTAATAAGAACGTCGCAACATATTTATGAACGGATTCTTTGGATACTTATTTTTGCACTTGACTGTACATATTGTCGGCCTAGGATATAGGGTCCAGTTTCGGTACATAACAATAATACCGGTATTATATCCGGTTCCGGTAGTACGACAATATTTCCAGTATCCGGTTCCGGTAACATGTAAATAGTACCGGTATAGTATCTGATAACGATAGTGTTACATTATCGATAGTTTGACAATAATACCAGTACAGTCGAGTGCATTAATATATAGACACATTTGTAAGGGAGCAGTATGGCGAAGTGTATATATATTAATGCCCTTGACTGTACATTATCCGGTAGCGGTACAGCACCTGTCTGGGTCATTGTCAGATTTAGATTATCGTCTTTTCGGTGGTACAACTAGGTTCCCCGGTCTATAGCCCTATGCAATCAAATCGTAACATAACATATATTTATAAAAGCTGTTAACTTTTGACCACCGAGTGGACAACTTTTGTTTTTCGGACTGACAATGTCTAGGACGTGTCTTCTCGGTCGTCGTTACGCCACTATACGTATACCGGTATATCATGCTGTACCGGTCTAAACCGGTACCGGTACCGGTCTAGATCGGGTCGTGTCAGACATCGTGGACCTCACAGAATTAGATTTGGATAGAAGAAACAAGTTCATTCATTTGTATTGCAGCCGAGGGTGTCAGATTTTGTACTGAAGTTGTTACTTGCCTATGATTTAAATATGTCTCAGGCCCTTCAGTATTCATAATTTTCTTGTGTTAATATTACTTAAGGAGGCATTATTAATGTTTTCGTTCACTTCAACTTACAAAATTTGACGCCCGAAAGCTGCAAGCTGCGATTAAGGACAACTCAGTAGATTTTACTGAGTTCATTTGACACGCTAAGTAGATACGTTTGCTTGATCTATGGTACATATGACATCTATGGTGGACCTGTATAATACAACGGTATAGTACCGGTACCGGTAAAACACCGGTATAGAAACCGGTACCGGTTTATAGCTGTTCATGTCGTTCTTCGTGGACGCCTTGCACGAGTTCGGCTAACTCGCCCGCGCCGTATCCCAATAATTGCTGTAGGTCGCACACAAACTTGTATACAAATCTGTCGACAAACACAAAATAGTTAAATAAAACTATAAAAACGGATAAACTCGCGTATATTCACTAATTTTAACTTCATTCCGACGTTTCGAACACTGAACAGGGTTCGTGGTCTGCGGATAACTCCCTAAAAAGGTAAAGTGTTCGAAACGTCGGAATGAAGTTAAAATCTATATATATATAAACGGCAATGTCCTGACTGACTGACTGACTTAAATCAACGCACAGCCCAAACCGCTGGTCCTAGAGAGTTCAAACTTGGCATGTACATTCTTTATAATGTCTAGAGGCGCACTAAGAACGGATTTTTGAAAATTCATCCCGTAAAGGGGTTAAATGGGGGTTAAAGTTTGTATGGGGAAATAAGATTAGTTGGGCTATTTTATTCGAAACTTCACAGGAATGTTTTTAATAATAAATAAGTAAACACATGTTTCAGGTTTTTTGAAAATTCATCCCTTAAAGGGGTTAAATGGAGGGTTAAAGTTTGTATGGGGAAATAAGATTAGTTGGGCTATTTTATTCGAAACTTCACATGAATGTTTTTAACAATAAATAAGTAAACACGTATTTCAGGTTTTTTGAAAATTCATTCCCTATGGGGGTTAAATGGAGGGTTAAAGTTTGTATGGGGAAATAAGATTAGTTGGGCTATTTTATTCGAAACTTCACAAGAATGTTTTTAATAATAAATAAGTAAACACGCATTTCAGGTTTTTTGAAAATTCATTCCCTATGGGGGTTAAATGGAGGGTTAAAGTTTGTATGGGGAAATAAGATTAGTTGGGCTATTTTATTCGAAACTTCACATGAATGTTTTAAACAATAAATAAGTAAACACGTGTTTCAGGTTTTTTGAAAATTAATTTCCTATGGGCGTTAAATGGAAGGTTAAAGTTTGTAAGAAGGAACCAGATTCGTTGGGCTATTTAATTCAAAACTTCATAGAAGTGTTCTTGCCAATGAAGATGTAGGTACTTATCTACATACCATGTTATATACGAGTAACATAGGTACGATGAATACGTAGATACTTTTAATATTAAATTTTGGTAAGTAATGCAGTTTGCTACATAAAAGGTCATTGTGAGGTTTTATTTTTTAAGTCTAAACAAAACCATATTTATTTGTTTGTTCGTTAAAAATATCTACAATTTTGCATGGCGACATATGATTTAAAGCGAACGAATTTCAAATGTTTGTTTGACAGCTCGCGGACAGTATATGTATAAGCAGCGCGTGTACACGGGCCGCCTCACTGTAAATTCAGCTTTCTAATTCGTGTAGTTTATTTGCAATTAAGTATTTAATTATGGCATACTAATATGCTGTTCAATGAAACAGACTTCAAACAGAATGTAATAAGGTAAGATTCTACTTAGGTTTAGAAAAGGTTAGAACTGCGACCCCACACAGAATCGAACGGCTATCAAAGTAGGTTTTGGGTTAGATGAGAAATGCGACTCCACACAGAAACGAACGACTATCAAAGGAGGTTTAGGTTAGGTTTGAATAGTAACCCGTAAGTAACGAACGGCTTTGAAACTAGGTTTATGTTAGGTTTGAACTCCAACCCCACACAGAAACTAACGGCTATTAAAGTAGGTTTAGGTTAGGTTAGAACTGCGACCCCACACATAAGCAAACGGCTATCAAAGTAGTATCAAAGTAGTAGGTTAAAACTGCGACCATTGCGATTCCACGCAGAAATGAACGGTTACTCAAATAGGTTTAGGTTAGGTTAGAACTGTGACCCCACAGATAAGCGAACAGCTATCGAAGTAGGTTCAGGTTAGGTTAGAACTGCGACCCCACACAGAAGCAAACGGCTATCAAAGTAGGTTTAGGTTAAGTAAGAACTGCGACCAGTGCGACCCCACACAGAAACGAACGGCTATTAAAATAGGTTTACGTTAGGGTAAAACTGTGACCCCACACATAAGCGAACAGCTATCAAAGAAGGTTTAGGTTAGGTTAGAACTGCGACCCCACACAAAAGCAAACGGCTATCAAAGAAGGTTTAGTTTAGGTTAGAACTGCGACCCCACACATAAGCGAACAGCTATCAAAGTAGGTTTAGGTTAGGTTAGAACTGCGACCCCACACATAAGCAAACGGCTATCAAAGCAGGTTTAGTTTAGGTTAGAACTGCGACCCCACACAAAAGAAAACGGCTATCAAAGTAGGTTAGGTTAGAACTCTGGCACCCTAGTGAAAAGGGGTATAAATCGAAATTTGCCACTTTACAGGAGAGCCAAAAAACGATTGGCGAAATTATTAAAAAATACTGTGCCAAAATGGCTAAAGAATTAGAATAACTTTAAATGTACTTTGAGTAAATACAATGCGCTCTTTCACATGCCGTCATTGGTTTATGGCTAAAATCAATAGTTTAAAAAAATTGACTTGTACCCGCTGAAATAAATGCTATTTAGAAATATAACCAAATTAGTACCCCTTTTCACATATATTGGACATTAGTGAAAACGGGTATACTTTTAACTTATTTTATAATAACTCTTTTTGAAATGTACTTTTACGAAAAAAAATTAGCTAAGTTTGTTTGCGAAATTAATTTTAATGGCATAGCATATACGTATACAATATAATCCCAAAAAAACCGACTTATACCATTGTGCACAAAATGTTAGTAACGTGTAAAAGGGAATATCAAGATTTATATTAATCACTTTATTCAATTGTATCCAAATTCTATGAAATAAGTTACAATAAAAATATTTCTTTTTACCATTTTTTATTAGAAATTACTTATTTCCTTGAATTAGAAAAATATTACTTCTGTTCAACAGCCAAAACACAACGTATCATAAATTGAAATGTTTTTAAATTTCATAGTACCAAAAAATACCATAATGTAGCATTTATTTATTATTATCACAATCGTGTCATAATATTTTTTTTCTCATGCCTTATTTTGCTAACACGGTACTAACTCGACAAAAAACCTAAATAGTACAAATAGCCCTACTGTCCGAATTATGACTTTATGCCCTGGATGTCGTGCGCGCAGCTAGGTAGGTACGTTCCGTAACGCCTGAATGGCAATTTTGTATCTTATCGAGTCACTTAAAATAACATACTATTGAAAATCGATATTTTATTTTAAAAAAACTATTGTCTATAGCCTATCGTAATGTACATTACGATACAACTGTGATGTAAAAATAAGTTCGAAATAAGCATAAATAAAGCAAAGCACAACCGAAGGGAGTGTTTAAAATCGACACGATTTACAAATTTCATTTTTGCATGTGTATCGTACAACATTTTTCAGTACAGATGGCCTTGCCAAGTTTTCAACCAGGCAAGATATAAAAAACTCCTCGCACTAGTGTGTAAAGAAGTTATTTCAGTTGTTTCGGATGATTAAGATTCCATACTGCAACGTCACTATTTAAATTGCAGTACTCTGTATGGAATCTTAATAAACAGACTTTAATCGACGAGTATAAAAAGCCTGTCACTATTATGTTCTATTGATTATAATTCTTATAAAAGTTGTATCGGTAGATATAGGTACGATCAACTTGAATTATTATTTAATTATACATTAACTTTATTAATTTCGTTAGTAGACAATTTAAAAAAATATTGTGATAATATTGTTTTCATTATGTTGGCATTCGTAAAAAGTGGCCAGGTATGGTTTCCGGGTGGCTGTTTTGAAATTGTTCTAATCACATGTTTCTGGAGTAATATAGACAGCCATAGAACAGCAGCAAATAATCGTATAAGGCTATATCGCGCTTTCTATATTACCTAGATCTTTAAGTAAAATTGTAACTACAATTAAAAAAAACGTATTTGCGTTAGGTCATTTAAAACTGTCAACACAAACTAATATTACTAACAATTTAAAAACTAATAAATTTGAAAAAAAAATACAATCATACTTTAAAAAAATCATTAGCTACTAAGTAAATTAAATATTAATAATTAACATTATTTTAAACATTGTGTATGTATAACGAAATTTAGTGTAAAAAGGTACAACTTAGTACAAATACGTCAATTTACTGGTGTTAAATGTTAAGTAATACTTTTTAATTTAGTGCAAACGGATATAAATCCCGCAAATGGATCGTATCACATGTAAAAAACTGTAATTCTAAGTGATTAAAGTCGACTTGTACCCGTAACAACATAATTTTATTCGTGAATATGGATTTATGTCGAATTATATCTCCAAAAGTGTTCTTATTTTTCGTGTAAAGTAATTTAAATACACATAGATCCTCATTATCCGAGTGACCATCAAGAGAATATGAGTAGTTATAGCGTTACACACAACAAAAATCCAAACGCGTAAAACTTAGCTACACTAATACCTTTTGTAACTTAACAACGATATACTTTTTTTGTTAGTAAAAATTTATTTCAACTTATACCTGACACTGCATGGTCATTTGTGTTAGTTATACCATATTACACGACCGTAACTCTGTCAATTTACGTGATATCTTAAATCCTTTTACACCAACAGATGCCATTTTTTTTTTGAAATTTTTTGGTATACTTAACTCAATTTGGCCAAAATTCGACTTATACCCCTTTTCACTAGGGTGCCAGAACTGCGACCCCACACAAAAGCAAACGGCTATCAAAGTAGGTTTAGTTTAGGTTAGAACTGCGACCCCACACATAAGCGAACAGCTATCAAAGTAAGTTTAGGTTAGAACTGCGACCCCACACATAAGCAAACGGCTATCAAAGCAGGTTTAGTTTAGGTTAGAACTGCGACCACACACAAAAGAAAACGGCTATCAAAGTAGGTTAGGTTAGAACTGCGACCCCTCACATAAGCAAACGGCTATCAAAGTAGGTTTAGGTTTAGTTAGAACTGCGACCAGTGCGACCCCACATAGAAACGAACGGCTATTAAAATATGCTTAAGTTAGGTTACAACTGTGACCCCACACATAAGTAAACAGCTATCAAAGTAGGTTCAGGGTTAGTTTCGAACTGCGGAATAAATATTACTAAATTTAAACCAAACTAAAATAAGAACCCGTAAAGGAAAACCTCAAGCACCATTCCCTGATTTAAATTTTCTGAAAACTATTTCGACAGAATGACTTGTCGATGAAATGAAAATACTTGAACCGTTGTCTTTGAAACAACATTCGATTAAATGATTGTCGACAAGTCAAGGCGAAACCCAAAAAAAAATCACAAATATTAAACTTATTTCGGCCACTTTTGAATCTCCTGAGAAAAAAAAAAACAAAATAGGATTCATTATTATATAACTACATACAATCGAAATGGTAACCTCCTTCTTTTTTGAAGTCTGTTTGAAAATTAATTCCTGCAGACGTGCGAAAAAATATAACTTTCTGTGTATAAGTTTACCCCTAAAAAGATCACTTTCTGAGCATATGTACAAAGAGCGGAATTTTCATAGCGAAAATCTAACTGTCAAAGGGATGGACTAAACTATTTTATCGACTTATAGATGTTACGGAATAACCCATTACTAACTTAAAAGATTATTCTATAGCATTTGACCTCTTTTATAAGTAACTTAGATTTTGATATTAAAATAAATCATGTCAGGCGTCAACACTTTTATATTGACATCGCATGCGCTCACAAACTCAATTACTTATGAAAAGTTAAGTGATATAAATAGCATATGTGACGCTGTCATGATTTACTTTAATATCGAAATTAAAGTTACTTATCTAAGAGGTCAAATAATACAGAATAATATTTTAGTTAGTAATGGATTACTGCTTAACATCGATAAGTCGATAAAATAGTTTGGTCAATCCCTCTGACAGTTAGATTTTCGCTATGAAAATTCCGCTCCTTGCATATGTATTGTAAAATAAATATAAATAATAAATATCCAGTAGACGTACCATGGGCTGCCGCCGAGTTATTAACGCAGATTTACTTTCTATACGGGTCGCTCCCACCAATACGTGACAAGCATATTAATTTAATCGCTTAAAATACCTTTTGTCTTTTTCGTACCTAATGAATTAATACATAGTTGCCGATTTGAAATATTTGTTTGAAACCTCGAGCTCGAGCCTTATACAGGGTGCCCATGAGGAAAGGGAAAAAAATCAACAGCGGATTTCTGGCCAAATTTGAAGTTAAAAATGTCATATGAAGTTTCCTGGATTGCCTGACATGCCTATTTTAAGAGAAAATTAGATTTTTTCTTAAAACCGTTTTAGACCGTTACGCTATGATAAACGCATTTAGGGAAACGATTTTTCACCATGTTGTCTTAGTCTTGTCACACTTAATTGACAGACATCAAATGAACAAAAAAACCTATAATTACCTAGCAAATGTAAAAAAAAACTCTAAAGTGCATTTTTGCGATAGTTTCATTTTTTTTTCAGATTTGACCAAAACTCATTTAACATTTTTTGCTTCTTTTAGTCTCAGGAATATGCTGTAAGAATTTTTCCCTTTCATCATGGGCACCTTGTATACATGAGGTTGAGACTATCCGAAAAATACTGACTCTTACCCTCATATTAATAAAGATGACTACAACTGTCAAAAGTTCATTCTTAGAAATCGGCAACTATAGGTAAACATTTCAAAGACAAATTTTAAACATTTCTCTTATACGGCTGGATCTTAGGTGGCTATAGATACTTACCGTTTCCCCGCAACTTTCGCGATCATATCCCCGTCGTAATAATATCTCAACGCCCTCGATAGCTTCTCATAGTTCATCGCTGGTTTGTGTTTGCGCGCACCCCACAGTCGAGCCACTCGCTCTGGCTCGAGTAGCTTAAACTCTCCCTCGGTGCCTGTTGACAATACAACACACATCATCAGCCTATTACAGTCCACCGCTGGACAAACGCGTCTACTATTACTTATGGGCATTTTCACTTCTAGGGACACCCAATTAGCATAACTCTCACAAATAGTTAATTTCGATGTCAGTTTTGTAACGACAATTAAGCATGAAATATGAACAAAACAATTTTTTATGTTATAATCCAGAAAGAATACGCGTTTATGCAATATAAAACATGAATAAAGTGGATTTACGTAAATATTTTAAACTTAATTGTCGTTACAAAACTGACATCGAAGTTAACTTTTTTGTGAGAGTTAAGCTAATTGGGTGTCCCTAGAAGTGAAAATGCCCTTATGTGCGACGCATTAGGAGGGCTGGGAAACCAGATTGGTGATTGCAACCAATGATTATAGCGTTATAATCCCTAGGCATAATAAAGTAGCCAAACTAATGCATGTACAGATATTATTGAGCCCTTAGCTTGTTTAGATGCATAAGATGGCGACAGTACTAATATACGACAACTTCAGTTTTATTATGGGATAGAAAAATTCAGTCAATTTCACTCAAAAATTTAAAGAGATAAGATATTGTATTAGCGTATCCTGGTCACGGCACCAAATTGTAATGATGTATTCGTTATGAAATGGCAGTTTTTGAGTTATATTTTTCGCTAAATAGATAGATAGATAGATAGAATACTCTTTATTGCACACCTTAACAAAAAAAAGAAAACATGTTTAAAACAGGCGATTATACATAGAGGTACACAACAGGCGGTCTTATCGCTATAAAGCAATCTCTTCCAGACAACCTTTGGGTAGCGGAAACAAATTAAAATAGTGAAACAGTAGGTGATTGCAACATTTTAAGAAGCTCATTTATCTTATCACACACATTTAAAAGTACATATATATATATACATATATAATAAATATACAAAACATACATACATATTCATACATATAAATAAATACATATATACCTACATATAATAATAAAAATAAAAAATACGGAAAACTAGCTATACACCTAAACCAGCCAATCCAGCCATAGATATGCCAGTGAATGACCAAAATTAAGACTACCTACTATACTACTATAGTTATGGGAGTAAATAGTGATCTTTAAGTCGTAAATAGTCGAGTAAATAGTTCATAGTTATGGCAAAAAATGACTAATTTTTATCTTATCTTTATAGTTATGCATGGGTCTATCGGAGGTCATGCAATATTATTTATTTATTTGAATTTGTCGCACTTTAGAAAAAAAATGGTTGCCTGTAAAGTCGGTATACGGGCGAAAGGTTTACGTGACAACGACTTTGAGTGGTAAAATCTCTTAGACGGGCTAACCATGCCCGAGTGGAAGGGACGCGTGCCTCTCACTCGCTCTCATTGTGAGCGCATAACGTGAGCGGAGCGTAACGCAGTTTCTTGAAGTGTCACCCGGCAAACCAATTTATAAGACGTTGTCACGTCAAAAAGTAAAACTAACGAACTTAACGCTTTAAAACATTCACTAACAGTTAACCAAGGTAGATTTTTTTCTCTCTCTTGATAATGTCAGACGATTCGAAAATGCTTATTAATAAGCTTACTTGAATAAAGAATAGTTTCACTTTGACTTTAACCATAACATTACCATAGTATTGTCACGTACCATGCCACCGTATAACGTCGAGGTGTTCGGCACTAGTGAGGAGCTCCAACAAGAACTGCCACAACTGCACTTGTCCGTTATTACCGTTGCGAGTATGAGCGAACGTCGCTTCTTCATCCGTGTATGTGTGGATCACTTGCTGTGGATGTCAATGCAATTAATACTGGAAACTTAGCCTATTATTTATAAAAGACTCCTAACTTAAAGTATATGTGTAAGTCTATTAAGTATCTGAATTTTTAGACTGTAATAGTTGTGACTTCATTTTACGATTTTCTAGCCTGCACCTATCAAACCTCTCTTTTTGGCCCAGTGGTTGACTGGTAGAGAATGCCTTAAGGCATTAAGTCCAACATTTGTACTTTCATTTTGTGCAATAAAGTTTAAATAAATAAATAAACTTAGCATGCCGCTAGAATCTGAAATCTAATTGGAGATCAAAAATGTAAATAAATGGGATACCATCACAAAAAAATAATCACAACTCACAAGAGACGTAAAATCATTCAAACATTTATAAAGGTTATGTTACAATATTCTTCGCCTAGTTTAAAAGCATTTTATTAATGTAAAAAGCAGATACTATTATTTTATCATTTACTATTAATATTTTAGAAGAACGTAAGGTGTTTTAATTTATACCACTGGCAATGATGAGAAGTCTTAAACATTTGGTTTGTAATTATGATAATAACCATTTTACCTGTAATATTGTGTACCATAAATATACACAAAATGTATTATATGGAAAATAGACTTTACACAACATTCTCCATACAAAACGCCAATTTCATAGGTGCCCTAATATATGTTCATTTGGTTTGATTTTAAACTACGAGGGAATATTAGGGCCTCACCATTTTGGGTCGTTTCTTGATAGCGGACTGCGACAATTCTAGGGGATCCGGTTTGGTTTGATTTTGACTCTGTACCACCGCTGCAAACGAAACAAACATAATATATTGTCAGCCTCCGTAGTCTAGTTGGTAGTGACCCTGGTTCGAATCCCGGCGACGGCATTATTTGTGTAGTTATTTATCACAAATATTTGTTCCTAGATCATGGCAGTCTATGTATTTAAGTATCTATAATATATATCGTCGCCTGGTACCCACATCGCAAGCCTTAATTGAGCTTACCGTGGGACTAGGTCGATTTGTGTAAAATGTCCCAAGATATTTATTTATTAATTAAATCGGGCTTATTTCGAATCCAGAAATAAAGATTGAAATGTTCTTTTTCTAACTAGTGCGGAAAAGTAAACTTTGCGCACGCATCACGTGCGTAAATTTCTCTTTTTAAGGCACTTGTTATGAAAAAATTCGTTCGATACACGTGTAAAAACTTCTTTTTAACTCGGGTGATTGTCACCCTCGTTTCACTCGGGCTCCAACTTTCGCTCCAAATTTTTTTGCACTTGTATCGAAATGTGCTATTATTTAATTGAATGGGTAGTAAAGTCACTAACTTACCAATAAATTTGCATTTCCTTAAAAGTTCAAAGTGAGTCCAAAATAAGTCACCCGGGTCCGATGGCACTTTTTCTCTAAAATAACAAATAAATTTATTAATAAATGGTCGCCTCGTGGTGACAGCACAAACATTTGTCACCACCCCAACTCATCCCACGGGTGTCGTAAGAGTCGACTAAGGGATTGAAGTGTCACTGACCATTCTTTGATAGAAGATTGATGATGGGCAGCGTCATCATAGTGGACACATTACTGCGATCGCCAATTCGTTTGCCCAGCAGCGATTATGGGCTTTACCTTCTAATGGGCGGATTTTTATTTAGTTGTAGTTTTCAAAAAAAATCCAAATTTGGATATTTTCATATTCAAATGGTAAAAAGTGTTCCAAGAATTCCATACAATTTTTTGTCTTCCACTGAGTTACGGTCGAAGAAAGTGTATGAAAAATAGTAACTCAATGGAATTTTTTTTGGGACCGTTTTTTATTTCTGTCACGATCGAAAGAGCTCGTGATTCTGAGTAGAAAAAATGTAAAAGTCCACATTCAGAAAATGATAAAAAACGACAACAAAATAAAAATCCGCCCTAATACGTCCATAATTCCATATGCATAATTAATAGGAGAGGCCTACGTCCAGGGGCCCGTTTCTCGAAAGCTTGTAACTAGTAATTCAAGTGGAAGTCTCTTTTTAACACTATTAATTTGATAAGAACTTCCACTTGTATTACAAGTTAAAAGCTTTCGAGAAATAGGCCCCAGCAGTGGACTGTAATAGGCTGATGATAGTGATGATTTGAGATGTAAAATGGGCACTAATGGGCGCGGATTTCAAAGGAATTGAGCTCTGCCGAGGATCTCCCGAAGGACTACATACGGTACGGGGTTCTTCAAAAAAGGAGTGTACAGTCACCACAGTCAGTCAGTGGGACAACAGTCACAACAGTCAGTGGGAATGTTGAGCCACTTGGCAATGGATGCAATTTGGTCGTGTAATATTATGGGTTCGGTATTTTTCGTTAGCAGGCACAATCGCGACATAGTACCATAGGACAGTTACAAAATCGAAATTAAAGCCTAAAAAGCTGCTTGAATGTCGCTCAGAATTTCAAAGGGCACTTGTTAAGATTACTTTTACATCCTCGGCGAAATTATTCACAAAAATATCAGAATGTGTTGACTAAAAAAATGGTGAACTCATATTAAAAATCTTATATATTTTTTGATATCTGGAAAAGAAGTGGAACTACTAGGGAAACATAATTAGCATAATCTATAAATTTCAAATTAAAAAATCGTTCATATGGATGTCGATAGAATAGTCGATATTTAACTAAGCACTAGTGATAAACGCATTTTTGCTCCCGTCATCCGGGGTTTGAAAATGACACACTTCTCGCACTAAAGCCTAAAAAGGCATCATCTGTACTAAAAAAATCTCTACTCACTTGAAGTCTAGATTAGTGAGTTGACACAAAGTCCACCCGCTGATATGCCAATCTGACAGCTTGACTCCTGTCAAATTGAACTGCCGAACAGCCCATTGTATCCATAGCTTTACATGCTGGACCGACCTGTCAAATAGTCAAATAGTTTATTATACAAGGGGGCAAAGTTGTTGTTTAACTGTCGTGCCAATATTGAGACCTTAGCTAGCGAAAGATTCCAAAATTGTGCCACGAGCGTAGCGAGTGGTTCAAAAACTGGAATCTTGAGCATTGTGAAGGTCTCAAGGCACGAGAATTTAACAAACTTTGCCGCCAAATGTAATACAACTTTTTCCCCTCACTATCGCGAGGAAATATGATTACAAATGTCATCCAAATGTGAATTAACTTTAAAAAAACCATTTAAAACTTAATGTCGAAACGTATCGTAGTATGGTACTATGGTAAATGTATGGTACTTAAATATAGCCAATGGCTAACAAAATCACCAATGAGAATCGACTAATTTAACATGTGAGCTCCAATTGCGCATGTTTACTACGGTCATACAGGCAGTGCCATAGGAATTAGAGACTATTTTGCCTCACAAGTGAATAAGATGCGTTTTACCCGCTCGTATTAAAGGATAAAAGAGCGCTTTACGAGCTAGTGAGGGGAAAAAATAATAGTACATACAAGTGAGATAAAATTGAAGTTTGAAACGCGTAGCGATCAATTAAAATATGACCGAAGGTTGTTTTAAATCGATACAACCGGTACCGGTACTATTTACATGTTACCGGAACCGGATCATATACCGGAATTATTTCCATGCTATCGGAACCGGATATTATACCCTATACACCGTGTTTTTATTAATTTCCGTTAAATAGGACAGGTTCGGAGAGCTATTTCGGTTACTTTGGTTCTGCTGCGGATGGTCTCATTTTTAATTGCGCGTAGAACCGATGGCCGTTGGGGCGGGAAGGTTCTTGAGTGGCGGCCACGTACCGGAAGGCGTAGCGTGGGTAGGCCCCCCACAAGGTGGACTGATGACCTGGTGAAGGTCGCAGGAGTCCGCTGGATGCGGGTGGCGCAGGACCGGTCATTGTGGCGATCTTTGGGAGAGGCCTATGTTCAGCAGTGGACGTCTTTCGGCTGATATGATGATGATGATGATGATGAGGACAGGTTATTTGGGACATTAATAGAATTATAAATATTAGATGTCATATACCAAAGAAAAACGACCAAGATCACCTATGTCCGAGGTCTTTAAGACCGAGTGGCCGAGAGGTACAGGCATCAGCCGCGAAAGCTGAGTACGTGGGTTCGATCCCCACCTTGGACATAGGTGATCATGGTCGTTTTTCTTTGGTATATGACATCTAATATTTATATAGTATTAAGTAGTGTGACTACTCGAGAAAAATTAAAAGTACAAATCAAAATATTTAGTTAATAAATAATTTGATTTGTGCTTTCGCAATATGTACATTAATAGAAGTTGCCTAGTGTATCGGCTTTTGTTTAAATCTTTAAAAAAAAATTTTTTCGTTTTCATACGTAATAATAAGTGTGTAATGAAATAGCAAGTGTGAGATAACCTTAAGAATAAGATCTCAGGTGACTGACGGCACATGTCAAAATAAGTTTCATTCGGATGTAATAAAGGTTGCAATACACTTGTTCAGTCATTAAACTTATTTTTTTAATCACTCAAACTAGTACCTTAACTCTTACTGTTAAGTTAAGCTACTAATTTCTTAGACAAATTGATTAATTTTGACCTAAATAAGCTTCCCTTTAATTTAACTGAAATCAATAAAAACACGGTGTATAGGCCTTCTATCACTGTTTTGAAATAATATTTTCAACAATAACTGGGTTGGAGTAGCTCTATTCATCATCACTCTTTTCTGTCGGCTCTTGGTTCTCCTTTATGAGTATGAGTATGAGAAGGGCGTGTGACCCGCTTTCCTCTGTCGTCTCCAAAGTTTCCTCTACGAGTATGAGGCGGTGTTTAGCTCTCTCTTTTGTATGGATACGAGTATGATATGGGTATAAATATGAATGTGAGTATAAGTGTACTGACCAGTCCGCGGTATGAATAGGAGTATGAGTATTAATAAGATCATGAAAATGAATATGAGTATGAGTATGCTAACCAGTCAACAGGGTCGTCAGGTATGGTAGCGCGACTATGGTGCAGCTTGAAGGCGGCATTGAGTATAAATGTGGGGATGAGTATGAGATAGCGTGCGGACTGCTTTTTTATGTTCTCCGACCTCCTCAATGGGTATGAGTGTAATTGTGAATATGAGTATGAGTATGAATATGAGTATGAGTATGCTAACCAGTCAGCGGGGTCGTCAGGTATGGTGGCGCGACTGTGGTGCAGCTTGAAGGCGGCGTCCACCACCCACTTGACGGCGGCGGCGTGGAGGCCGCTCTCTTCTGTCAGTACAGACGTCTCCTCAATGAGTATAAGTGTGAGGATGAGTATGAGGTAGAGTTGGTAAAGACTCGAGTCTTTCGAGTCATCATTTCTACAACTCGAGTCAGTTTTTAGACTCTAGTCATTAACTCGAAGCTAGAGTTCTTGAACTTTGGGAGGAACTCAAGTTTTCTATAAGGACTCGAGTCTTCTGTATTCGACTCGAGTGTTTTCTTACACTCAAGGCTTTTGTAACAACCGAGTTATTTTTTACAATAAAGTGGCGATACAAAGATGGTGTCTCCCGCTTTTTTGTGGTCTCCGACCTCCTCAATGGGTGTGAGTGTGATTGTGAGTATGAACATGACTATGAGTATGAATATGAGTATGCTAACCAGTCAGCGGGGTCGTCGGGTATGGTAGCGCGACTATAGTGCAGTTTGAAGGTGGCATTGAGTATAAGTGTGAGGATGAGTATGAGATGGCGTGCGGCCCGCTTTTTTGCGTTCTTCGACCTCTTCAATAGGTATGAGTGCGATTGTGAATATAAATATGAGTATGAGTATGAGTATGCGTATGAATGTGAGTATGAATATGAGTATGAATATGAGTATGAATATGAGTATGAATATGAGTATGAATATGAGTATTATATGAGTATGTATATGAGTAAAAATATGAGTATGAATATGCGTGTGACGTGGCTATAAATATGAATGTGAGTATGAGTATGCTAACCAGTCAGCGGGGTCGTCAGGTATGGTGGCACGACTGTGGTGCAGCTTGAAGGCGGCGTCCACCACCCACTTGACGGCGGCGGCGTGGGGGCCGCTCTCTTCTGTCAGTGCAGAGGTCTCCTCAATGAGTATAAGTGTTGCATCTCTAGTAGTCCAACAGATGGCGCTGCCTTCCATTTAGATGACGCTATCGTTTGTTTACAGTTTTAGTTATATTTTATTTCCTAAATCTCCGAGAAATGGCGCTGCCTTCCAGTTAGATGGCGTTATCGATTGTTACCTTAGACTGTATAAGTTTTATTTTATTTTTGTAATATAGACGAAATGCAACTGAACAATAGTTCGTTTCATTATTGAACACTATTATAGGGGGCGCACTTTCGGTTTGTACGGGCAGTGTACAATAAGTGAGGATGATTATAAGGTGGCGAGCGGCCCGCTTTTTTGTGGTCTCCAACCTCCTTAATGGGTATGAGTGTAATTCTGTATATGAGTATGAACATGAATATGAGTATGCTAACCAGTCAGCAGGGTCGTCGGGTATGGTGGCGCGACTGTGGTGCAGCTTGAAGGCGGCGTCCACCACCCACTTGACGGCGGCGGCGTGGGGGCCGCTCTCTTCTTTCGGTTCTGGGGTCTCCTCAATGAGTATAAGTGTGAAGATGAGTATGATGGCGTGTGGCCCGCTTTTTTGCGTTCTTCGACCTCTTCAATAGGTATAAGTGTGATTGTGAATATGAATATGAATATGAGTATGAGTATGAATATGAATATGAGTATGAAAGTGAATATGAGTATGAACGTGAATATG
Source organism: Thaumatotibia leucotreta (assembly GCA_025490895.1). Taxonomy (NCBI): domain Eukaryota; kingdom Metazoa; phylum Arthropoda; class Insecta; order Lepidoptera; family Tortricidae; genus Thaumatotibia; species Thaumatotibia leucotreta. The sequence goes on along the minus strand of JALPQI010013284.1, from coordinate 8,120 downwards.
AGTATGAATATGAGTATGCTAACCAGTCGGCAGGGTCGTCGGGTATGGTGGCGCGACTGTGGTGCAGCTTGAAGGCGGCGTCCACCACCCACTTGACGGCGGCGGCGTGGGGGCCACTCTCTTCTGTCGGTTCTGGGGTCTCTTCTATGGTTTCTTCCAGTTCTGGGGCTAGAAGAATAATATAATTTTCATAACACTTGCTGTCTAAGCGCGCCATTGCTTGCGCGCGTAGCGGGAGTAATAGAAAAGTGAGTACGTCTATAATATTTTAAGTATAGACGTCTAGTACTATTTTAAGATAAAAGATAAAGATAAAGATATTTTATTTGCTAAGGACACACAGGAACGTAAAGACAATATTTCATTGCATGTTTGAGAAAAAGTATTTTTCTCATATATTTGCTACGGAATGTTGATGTTACTTAATATTTCATGTATTTATTTCACACCTAGGACTGCAAACAAACTGTCTTTTGTTTTTGAAACGTCAAATTGTGACACAATGTCTTGACATTCAGCCACAGAAAAAAAAATAACCTAAGAAATAATGTCTATACCACCAGGTAAAAGGATACCTCAAACAGATTTAAAAAAAAAGTTAGGCGCGAATGTTTTTTTTTTAATGTTGTCAGATACTGTACTATTGGTTTATTTACAAATCAAATAGTATGGTTCGGCGAAATCAGTTCGTTTTATTTCATGGCAAGTTTGAGAAAAGCAATATACAAATCTCGGCGAGAAACAGGGTTACAGGCCGCGTATTCCTATCTGGCCTCAGTTCCTTCGGCCAGATATATCTATTTGTCCTGTAACCCTTCGTTTCCCGTCCTCTATAGTAATGTACTAATAATACTCACTGGAGGAAGGCAGAGCCACCAACTCCTCGTCAGGTTTCAGCACGTCTAAGATGTTGATTTTCCTCTCCGCGGCTTTCACCTGGATGTTCACTTGCACCACCCCTTCTCCACGGATACACTGCTCCACTAACGTCTTGTGATTTTCCAGCTGAAACAAATGTTACAAACCGATATTTAAAGGGTCCACGGAAAAACATGTCCGTGCTTAAAAAAATCAGCTATGCTATTCTCTTATTCACACATTCGACGCTGCGTTCGTCAACGAGCTCGACGTCGAACCTTGTCTAAAATCCTAGCGGTTTTATTTGACATTAAGAATCGAGGCTGTGAGCGAGGTTGTGGGCGAGTTCGTCGCTGTTTTTCGTTAGAGAATACGAAGTTCGTACATTAAACGTCAAACTCTCGACGCAGTGTAGTTCCAGCTCACGCTGCATTCGTCGCCGAGCACTAGTGTCGTACCGATTCGTTGCGTGTTCCATTTCCAAAAACTTTTATCTATGGCGGCGAACAATTTTTTTCATGATAGGCTAAGCGTGCCTTACGCCATAGAATATGATGACACGCCTATCGTGTCATACGCCATTCGTTAAAAACATTCATGACACGCCTGGCGTGTCATCCGCACTGAAACGGTTAAAGTACATTAATTAGTGAATACCATTTTTAGGCTCGACGCTGCCGCAGCGCTGACACAGCGCTGACAGCAAGGCGGTTTCCTTAGTGAATAACACTGCTGGGCAAATTCACACGTTATTCTGTTAAAGGTGGTTTTTCCTTCTATAATTTACATTGACTAGATATGTTCTTTCCGTGGTCCCTTCATTTAATCAATCTAGCGATTTGCCGTTCGTAAATTTCGAAGATAAGAGAGGAAAAACAGTACATTGTTCATCTGGGGAGGTAAGTACGGTATTACTAACGAGAGTGTTAGAAGCCCGACGCCGTGGGCGGAGAGCTTTGAATGCCTCGAGTTAGTATTCAGCTTTCCGACCGTGATGCATACAATATTTTTCATCACACTTGCGAGCAAAAAAAAATGTTTTAAGACAAAATATTATTAAATGACGTATGTATGTAATGTACTAACATTTCTATTACTCCCTAGGGAATTTTACTTTTCTATTACTCCCGCTAAGCATGCACGCAATGGCGCGCTTAGACAGCCAGTGTGATGAAAAATTATTTGTGTAGAAATTTTTGAAACAGACACTTCGTCGCAACTATTTTATTTTCAATTGAGTCGAATCACGTTTTTTATGTTACTCGTCATGGTTACTTTTATGTCACTCGTCATGGTACCTGTTATGTCACTCGTTACGGTTACTTTTATGTCACTCAGCATGGTTACTTTTATGTCACTAGTCATGGTTACTTTTATGTCACTCGTCATGGTTACTGTTATGTCACTCGTCATGGTTACTTTTATGTCACTCGTCATGATGTCACTGTCATGGTTACTTTTATGTCACTTGTCATGGTTACTGTTATGTCACTCGTCATGGTTACTTTTATGTCACTCGTCATGATGTCACCGTCATGGTAACTTTTATGTCACTCGTCATGATGTCACCGTCATGGTTACTGTTATGTCACTCGTTACGGTTACTTTTATGTCACTCGTCATGGTTACTTTTATGTCACTCGTCATGGTTACTTATATGTTACTCGTCATGATGTCACCGTCATGTATACTTTTATGTCACTTGTCATGTTTACTGTTATCTCACTCGTCATGGTTACTTTTATGTCACTAGTCATGATTACTGTTATGTCACTCGTCCTGGTTACTTTTATGTCACTCGTCATGGTTAACCCTTAAATTCACAAAATTTTACAAACCTTTGATTTTTTATTCTTCTCCGATTTCATAACTAAAGAGCAAAGATGCTGTGTAGTGAAAAATTAATTACCATCTTAGCATCCTGAAGCCAGAAGGTATAGTCAGACAGGTCCACTCCAAGTCTCCGTTCCAGCATGCTCCGGAGCTTCGACAGCCGGGTCCGGATGTCCATCAGTTGGATTATCACCTCCTCTGCAACATTATAATATGCTATTTATTAAAAATCCGTGGAGAATGGCATAGAACAGAAAGGGATGGGTAAATTTGGGGGAGCCCTTTTCCGCTTGGGACTTGCAAAAATTTGTAAAAATTGCATGAAATAAAGGCTACTATTACTATTATTATTATTAAAAATCCGGCCAAGTATGAGTCGTTCTAGCCCACGATGGGTTCCGTACCATTATAAATTTATCGTAAAAACGGCAAAAAAAATAATTTTACAAGTATGCCTAAGTTGTAATGAGTATAATTTAATAAAGATTGATCTCCTTTTTGTTGTCCCATTTTGCTATGGTTACATTTTCTTAGGTCACTTAATAACACTAATAGGACAACACAAACAAGTTTAATAGGATTAAAATTTACAAAACATTTTGACAGTTGGGTAAGTCACTCATGTGGGTCAGGCTTGCAAGAGACAGGTTCAGGTGGAAAGTTGTGTCGAAAGGACACGCTGATGAAAAACTTGTGTAATTATGTAATATTATAATTGTATAATTGAAAAAAAGGCTTTGAAATTAAAATGGAAAAGGTGAGTCGCCCACTAATCAATCTAATCACGTTAGTAAAGTGTGATGGATAATTTCTTCTAACAAACTATGTAACTTTAGTCCTCCGAGTGATGGGGAATAACAACAAGAAATATCTTCCACGGGTATATACTTACCGCTGGAATCATTGCTTTGCATGGTATCATCATCATCCGGAGTGTCTTCAAAAACAGCCAACGGAGCTTGGAGGATCTCCACTCCGGTCGGCAATAAGCCTAAAATCATAATTACACTAACCATATTCATATAATCATAAAATTAAAAACTTTTGATGTCTAAAATAATAAAATAAAATTAGGATGTCAATTAATTAATTTACAGTTTACATTAAAATAATCCATTTTTACATATTATTTAAAAAACATGGAATTGCATATATACTAGGAACTTTATCAAAAATAGATAAACAAAAAGTCTAATGTTCATAATATTGCATGTTATCTGTAAGATGTAAGTATTACTATTTGATAAATTAGTTCCACTGAGTTTCTTGCCGGATTCTTCTCGGGTCAGTGGTATAGGGTTAGAACGGAAAGTAGATTTTTATTTGCTATTAGTTTAATGAGTCAAACATTTCATACGCGCTCGTTTCTGGACCTACTTGAAAATTGAAAAAAGAATAGTTTGATTTGACTTTAATTCGGCAATTAAAATAAGTATACTATAATATTTATAGCAGTAAAGTAATTATTTTAAGCTAAGTTATAAATAGGGTTAGGATTTTGGTGGCATTTATTGAACATAGACCAGTGGAGTCGATGTTATAAATATTTTTACTTGAATAAATGATTAATAATAACTAAAATGATGTTCTTTTCAAGCTGGACCGATCAATTCATTTAAAGAAATAAAATGTATTGTATTTTTCAGTACCTAAAAAAATATTAAATTGCAATAAAAAATGAGAATATTTGAGAAAATCTACTGGTATCGTTTTAAAGGTTCCAGTTTTTTCGAAGCCCCTGAATATAATATAATAATCATAAGCAATATTATAAAAAATGCCCGCTAAATTTAATTTCACAGGTAATCCAATATTAAAGGAAATTATTTAAAACTTAAAATTTGCGAGATCCTGTTCAAGAATTTTTTTTTTTTGATTAATTAATTATTCAATCAATCACAAAAATACTAAGCAACGACTCCACCGTTCTCTATTCACCTAATGCCACCAAAATTCCTAACTCTAGTTATAAATGTTGACCTATGACTAACATATTATTTACATTACAAGTGTTGTTATTGTAAAGGAAATGTCAAATCAATTTAAGTAAATACCTACTTGGTAGAAGATAAACAAAAAAGTTGACCTTCAAGGCAACAGTACCTATTATTGAAGATATGCTATATTCTGAACTATTTCTTACCTAAATCAGACTCTGTAACATATTGAGGAATGACAGAAAGGGGATCCGAAGTATCTACAGAGCTCGCAGCTTCCTCAAACGCATTTTCCACGCTTTCCATCTTGATTGTACGCACATTTAACAGTTCATTCAAATCTGTAACCTCCATCAGTCCAACCTATCACAAACACTCACAGCGGTAAACAAAATCTTCTGTAAAGTTGTAGTAAGATTTCAAAATTGTACGGATAGGAAAAGGAAATTGCTCGAATAGTTCACTTCCGTCTGAGATCCGCGTGCACCAAAACAAGAAACCATTGACAAGTGTTCGTATGACAGCTCAATTTTTTACAACTGTCAATTAGTAATTGTCTATGGTGCCCAGTACATATCTGTAAGTTGGCTGTCCTGGTTATTTGAGTGCTGCCATCTGCCGTGCAATAGAATTCGGTTCATATTTCTATCTGACAATAGATGGCGCTAAGCTAACAATATAAAAATGTATTTAAAGAAACTGTTCTTTAATTCAAATGGTATTAACATATTCTGTGGTATTAAATAAAATTATCACTTTTATTTTCGGTTGTACAATCGCTTCTAGAATCTGTTGAAATTCTATGTATGGCGTTCAAAGCAACCATTGGAAATTAAATCGTAACAGTCAGTAGGCTAAAAAAAGCATATTCACAGATAGTAAACTTCTTGTCTTTCTATTTTGTGATTGAAGTGTCACTGATCGTTCATTGATAGAAGATTGATGATGGGCAGCAGCGTCATAGTGGTCACACTACTGAGATCGCCAACCCGCTTCCCCAGCGTGGCTATTATAGGACTTCCCTCCTAATGCCTCCATACGCATAGCATAGCACAGGATGCTTACCAAAGTTGCCAATCGCTAACGCTTAGTAGCGTATCGTAGTTTTCCCTCTCTGTCACTCTTTCATATTAATGCGACAAAGACAGTAAGCTGCCTTTCGTTTACGATTGACGATTAAGCGTTAGCGATTGGCAACTTGTCTAAGCACACATAACCATAGCACATAACTGTCAGTAAGACAGTTTAATATCAAAAACACTGCTTTAATAATGATGCTGCTTTGAGGCTGTTGATGATGGGTAGAAATAAAACAAATTATTTGCTTTTATAGAGTGTATTTAAAACCGAATCACCTTATACGAATGCCAAACATGTAGACATAATGAATATGGACATTGAAAAAATTGTGTAGCTCCAAGTCCAAACATTGTGCTAAATTTCACAAAAGGAAAACAAATGTAAACCTTATCGAAACATTATGAACGGACAGGGTGCTCAAAAATATCTAAACTATGCCTTGAGCATAATTTAGTTGCCAATTTCTAAGAACGAATTTTGATTTTTTAGAAATGAGCCTTATATATATGACGTTAAGGCTATCGGAAAAATGGTAAATCTTACCCTCATATTAATAAGGACTAATCTATAACTGTCAAAAGCCTTAGAAATCGGCAAGTACATACATATTATATGACACCCTTTCATATCTAAAACTTTAATTCTAAGTACTGAGATAATTTTCAATTTTAGAAACAAATTTAGTCCCGGACGCACTGTTTTAAAACTATTCACTAAACCATAGATAACAAAATATAATTCCATTATATCTAACTTTTCCACTTCAGAATAAAATGATATTTTTTACAAGCAATTTTATCCTAAAATGATTTACATTTTAAGTTTACAGTAAAATCACGATACAATTTATAACGCTTAAATAACAAATAATATCAAAAGAAAAGGAACTTACATACAATTTTCATTGTCTATGGTAACAAACAAACTTTTGTATGAACATCAGTTTTATCAAAAAGTCTGAAGATATCCCTTTATGGAATAAGCCCATTTGTACATTTGTCAAATATACTAAAACCGCTTGTAATATTACCAGAGTAAAATATATTATTTAATGATCAAAACAAAAAAAATACAAGATTTGTATGAAAATATTAAGTCTATTCCATAGCATAAGGCAAGTTTTTCTAACATACAATTTATATACATTAACCTCCTTATTCATAAAAGTCTCCTACGCCGCTAAGTATTTTGTCCCTTTCGGTCTTATCAATGCGTCCATAAGAGCGAAAGGGGCAAACACTGCGACCATATTTTATATGACATGGACGTCTAACGCCAGCTCAAAAATGCCCCTAAAAACAATTGTGCCCAGATGGGCAGGACATAGCGCTTCTTAACCTCACGCATATTTTGGCGCAACATCTTTAGGTGCGTTTAAACCAAAAGAGCATTCGCTGTTCTAGCGACCGTTCTACGTGATCAACCAATCACGTTTTGTGTACCGATCGAATTTCCTAGAGTGGGAGGTTAGAACAGCGAATGCTCTTTTAGTTTAAACGCACCTTTTGACAAATGTTTATTAGAATATAGCCAATCAAAACTTCGATGGACCAATCCACCACCAATCACAACTATTTTTAAATGGCGGTTTAAGATTTTATAGGTTGACATTGAAATTCATTGCCGTAATGCATTGAAGAGGGGGTGACACTTCACTAGTATGGCGTGCGGCTTCCATGTTTTATTTCGTCAGTTGACAAGTAAAACTCACTAAGTAACAAATACCTACTTGAAATAAAGCTCTTATCTCAGTTCTGATTTAATACTGACATAAGAGGTTGCTAAGAGTTTTTATAGTGAGTTTTGCTTGTCAGCCGACGATTTGTTCGTATAATTAGCGGCTTGTTACGACGTTTATGAATAAGGGAGTAAAGAAATACACATTTTTATATACATCTTCATAGAGTTTGACCAGAAAGTGAAGGTACGATATAGGCTTGTCTTAATTTTCGGCAAACTCTACTCCCTAAAGATACGAGTTAAACGTTGCTAAGTTCATTCTTTACAAATTATAATAACTATGATTATTGATTACCCAAAGTATCAACCAATAGGCATGATGACTGGCAAGTCAAATAAGCATCTTTTTTCGAACTGTCAAAACGATCACCACTATGGAGTTTTATATGAAATACACAAGTGACGTCACGTTTGAGTACTGCCAAATGACCTACTCTTTTAAGTTCTTTTCAATGTATTAAATATAAGCATACCTGGGATAACTGGGGGCAAGTTATAGGGATTTCATATCCATAAAAAAGATGTCGATATAATTATAATAAAAGATGTGCTTATTTGAACATTCTCGATTACAGTGCAGAGGTTCAATGTCATAATTATCTGATATCGGGCCTCTTCATATAGTAAAAACTAGTATGCAGATGTAAATTTAATCAAAATGACAATTTAAAT
>JALPQI010013283.1:0-36468 GCA_025490895.1 Thaumatotibia leucotreta | reverse complement strand
GTTTTGTAAACTACTATATAAAGGGATTTCCTCAAGCTAAAACATAAAATAGCATATAAATTCTGGTTCCTAAATTTCCCCCTGTGAATAGCATTTAACTTACGCTATAACATAAGACTTGTTTACTATTGTCAATATTAATTAGTTCACCGAGTGTGTTACAAACTGCTAGACCATATGTGAATACACGTTATAAGCCTAATGTCATCTTTTATTGTTTGAACCTGACATACGATAGACGGAGGTTGGATCAAAGGGCGTCCATCATTTCTTAAATTCTAGATCCAGACTCTGCTCCATTAGGAGGTGGCCGATCCACGATCCTGAGTTAGTCTTTTACTTAATCTAGCCGTGAGCATTCCTACTTTCTTTCTAGTTGAATGGCCCCTGACCATTTATGCTTCAGTGGCGTACCCAACGTATGGCCTTTTGGTGTATGACAGGTTCATGCAATTAATATTTTAGATATAAGGTGTTAATATAAAACTTTCTGCGAATGTTGAATTGATGCTTAGTTCTCAAGTAACTGTTTTAATTTTACTCAAACGTCTATACTATACGTTTAAAAATACAAACTTAAATACGTACTAGCTTATTCTGATATATTGACTTATGCTATATTTTAAACAAGTTCCACTATAGAACTTTTCACTTTCTAAATAATAACTATTATCATAAGTGACTTTATCACGTTAATGTGAAGTAGTAAACCTTATAAAGTTGAAACTATCTTTGAAACTTAAACTGATTTAACATATATTAAAATAAAACAAACATGGACTTCTTAATAGCTGGTTGCAAAATAACACACCTTCACAAGGACGAGATCTCACATGAATTGTCGATTCGTAAACTTCCAGTCAATCCAATCTCACGTAGGTCGAGTCTTTCTACGGCGTTGAAGCAAACTGCTCAATTAGCTGAAAAGGGTGGTCTGAAGTTAGTAGAAGTGGTTCGAAGCAATCCAGCATCTGAAATTGAAATTTGTCAACGGAAAGCAGAGGAAATCGAGCAGGAGGTTCAGGACGATTTATCAGCCGCTGCTACCGAAAGACTGTCATCCCGTTGCAAATACTTGCTGTGTCGCCTTTCTCGTTTACAGGATGAATCTGAAGAAATACAGCTGTTGAAGGCGATGATCAACACCATGTTAGATAAACTGAATAAGGATGATAACGCGTCAATATCATCAAACTCGGATAGCGATGATCCTTCTGTTAAGGAGTCTGGTGTTGTTAAAAAGGTTATCTATCAACCTGAACGAACGTTTAATATCAATTCTTTGAATTTAAAGTTTAGAGGCGACTCTTGTATTCGCATCTTTCTCACCAGATTGGAAGAACTTCGTGTCGCACGTAGGATTTCCGAGGATAGGATTTACCGAGGTTTTCCTGAAATTTTAGAAGGACCTGCTCTGTCGTGGTTCCGTGCCCAGCGCACCATTCTGCGCACTTATAAAGAAGTTGTTTCAGCTTTGCAGGAGGAGTTCGACATACCTGACCTTGATCATATTCTTTTACAGGAGATTCGGAGTAGGACTCAAGCTAGAACGGAGACCATTGTATACTTCGTATCCACGGTTCTAGGAATGTACGAACGGCTTAACCGCCAAGTATCAGAAGAAGAAAAACTTGATACGATGTTGAGAAACATCAGGCCAGAATTTTCGAAAGTCCTTGCTCTGCATGATGTTAAGTCCATCCAGCAATTGAAAACTCTGTGCAAGCGGATTGAGTTATCTCAAGTTAAGGCTAATCATTTTCGTGAACCGGTTTTGCCAAAACAAGATGGCCAGTCCTCATCTTTCGTCATAGGGAAGGGTAAAGAGTTTCCATATAAGTCGACTCCACCTCATCCTCACAATTCTTCCAAAACGTTTGTGGCCGCTGTAGCCCAGACGCCTTTCAATTCTAATCCTCAACTTAAGTGTTTCCGTTGTGGTAGAACCAATCACTCCACTAGATCTTGTAGGTTATCTAGAGATATAGTCTGTTTTAAATGTGGAGAAAAAGGAGTTCGCACTCCGGACTGCACCAAATGTAAGGAGTCAAAAAACTGGGTGCGCCAAAGTATTTATAAAATTGCAACTTAGATTATTGGAACTCCGAAAATTTTTCTTATACAATTTAACTTCATAATGATCGGTATTTAGAATGATCTTTGTTCATAATTATCATCACATAGAATTATTTATGTTCATAATATTGTTTTTCATACATATTTTTAGTACTAACTTTTATGTTTATATAATTTTTCGCTATACTTATTTTATGCTATATATTCTAATGTTATAGGTATTTATTTTTATCTGTACTGGTTTTATGTATGAATTATTTTTGTTTAATTAAATATAAATCGTACTATTACTGTAAACTAGCTACCTGCACAAATCAGGTTGTGGCAGAGTAGGTACTGTACTAAACGGGTTCCCTCTAAACATTTTTTGTCCGAAACGCATAGGACATAACAGACTTGGTATAATCTATTTTGGCATCAACTTAATGAGACAGAAACATCACTTGGCTTAAATAACAATATTTCGAATATTATTTTGTCCGAAACTATCTACGCATTTCATTAATTACGCCGAGTGTTATAAGACAGAAATTAGATTTGCATTTTTTTTCGGGGCATGTAGCCACATGTTCGAAACTTGCCTTTTTCGTCAGGTAGAATTTGCTGTGAGGGTGAAAATTTCTGCAGTGAGCGAGCGAAGCGAGCGAACAAAACCTTCCGGGGCAGATCCGACTCGGATAGGTTAGGTTAGAAGACTAAGGCGGGAGCTTTGCTCCCGCCTTAGTCTTCGAGGTTATTTTTTTTTTAGCAACCTAGAAAGTACTCAGCTCAGTAACACAGTAAGTAACGTATAGAATATTACTACTACCTCGATTATATTGAGAGGTTGTAATTATTCCTTCTCTGTTATGCTAAAACAAACTATGCCGATACTTTTTATGCACGTCCAGATTATGCCTCATCATAAATAGGAGCATCGAAATTATGCTCGAATAATATTCGAACAACTCGAAATCCGCCACAAAGAAATATGCTAAAGTTGAGTATGCCACAACAGTTTCTGCACAAAGCCCATTATGACTACATAATTTATGTTATTCATAAAAGAATTATACCACAACAGAGTGAACCTAATGGGAAAATGTTTATAAATAAACAATTTATTTCAAATAACTTTATGAGTATAGATTAATCTACTTGACGACTTTAGGAGGATAAAATTTCGAAATAAAAATCGTTATGAACATTGTAGGTAGAAGTATAATTTTTAGTAAGAAAAAAAGTATGAGAAAAATTTTTCGGAGTAATGATGATTATGAGTAAAAAACGGTATTAGTAAAAATATTCGAAGAAAAAATTGTATAAGTGCCAATATGGACCCAAAAAACTAAATAACTTTGTCTTTTCTAATAAAAACAACTATAATCCTTCTGCTCCCTTTCACGCAGAAAAGACAATATATTTTAATCCTCCACAGGGAGATGACAGAGTATACGCACTTTTAAATATAATGAGTCTTAACTTTCGTGGTCTCTTGGACTCGGGTGCCAGCACTAGCTTCTTAGGTAGTGATAGCCATCGTATATTTTCTACGGGTGGGGGTATTCCCATTCAGAAACATAAAAAACCGATAATTATTCGCGTAGCTAATGACAATCGTTTGTTATGTACGGAATATATGGTCTTGCCCATTAATTATAAAGGGGAAGTTAAACTTGTACACTTTAATATTCATTCTCAAATTGCGCAACCTATGGTTCTTGGCTTAAACTTCTGGAGAGCTTATAACTTAGCCCCAGGTCTAATTACTAACATACCTAAAGAAGACAGCCATTATCTGGCTAGCCTTGATTTTGTACCTACTGACACAGGCTTAATAACTTACGATTCGTTAACACAGGAACAGAAATGTCAGCTCGAAGCTACTAAAAAGTTTTACGATCAAATTGATACGGATAAAGTTGGCCTAGGTAAAACTCACTTAATTGAACATGTTATTGACACGGGGGATTCACCTCCTATCAAACAAAAGTACTACAGACTTAGTCCTAATAAACAAGCAGCGTTAGAAGATGAAGTAAGTCGTATGTTACAAGCGGGAATAGTAGAACCTTCCCACTCGCCTTGGAACTCACCAGTCGTTATGGTCGAAAAACCTAACGGGGATTTAAGATTATGCTTGGACAGTAGGAAGTTGAACTCGGTATCCAAATCTGACGCTTACCCAGTACCTTACGTTCATTACATTCTAGATAACTTACGTGATGCAAAATTTCTAACATCTCTTGACTTAAGTGCTGCGTATCATCAAATACCTCTAAGTGAACAGTCCAAAGAAAAAACTAGCTTCACCGTGCCTGGTAAAGGTCTTTTTCATTATAAACGCATGTGTTTCGGTTTAGTCGGAGCGAGTGCAACTATGCAACGCCTAATGGATACTCTTTTTACGGCTGAATTTGATAACAAGGTGTTTTGTTACATTGATGACATAATTATCTGTACTTCAGACTTTCAAGAACATCTTCGGTTACTAAAGGCCGTTTTTGAAAAACTAAAATCGGCAAACTTAACTATTAATATGAGGAAATCACTTTTCTGTAGGAGTGAACTCAAGTATTTAGGATATCTTATTGACAAACACGGTCTCAGAACCGACCCCTCTAAAGTGGAGGTTATAGTAAATTTCCCAACTCCAGATGACGCTAAAGCTGTCAAACGTTTTCTCGGTATGTGCGGTTGGTACCGCCGTTTTATAAATAACTTTGCAAAAATAGCTCGTCCGTTATCACGACTTACCAGCAAAAAGATAAAATTTGTCTGGTCAAATGAAGCTAATGATTCTTTTAACTTACTTAAGTCTGCCTTAGTATCAGCACCTATTCTTAAATGTCCTAATTTCAATGAAGAATTCTTTATACATACTGATGCATCCTCTTTCGCCATTGGAGCGGTTCTCACTCAGAAATACGACGGCGTGGACCATCCTATCGCGTATTGCAGCCGTACGCTGAATCAACAAGAGACTAATTATTCAGCTACCGAGAGGGAACTCTTAGCAGTGCTCTATGGGTTAGAACAATACAGAGCCTATGTAGAGGGTAGAAAGTGTTTTATTGTGACAGACCACGCATCGCTGAAATGGTTCTCTAATTTGAAAAATCCGACGGGACGTTTGAACCGTTGGGCTTGTAGACTAAGTCAATTTAACTTTGGGATTGTTCACCGTAAAGGAAAAGAACACGTCATACCGGATTGTTTATCGCGTGTTCACATTAGTTCCATTGATGTTCCATCATCACAAGATCCATGGTACCAAGATTTATATAATAAGGTTATCGGAAAACCTTCTCTTTTTCCAAATTTTAAAATAGAAAATAATCAACTGTATCGTTTCTCTAAGAATAAATATCGTCTGACAGATCAATTTGACTGGAAGCTGGTAGTTCCTTATGAGAAGCGGAAAGATGTGTTAAATAGGTATCATGATGATCCTACTGCTGGACATTTTGGGGTGTCCAAGACTCATTCTAAAATAGCCGATGTCTATTATTGGCCTACCTTGTTTCAAGATGTAAAAGAATACGTAGACTCTTGTGAAATTTGCAAGACCTATAAACCTGTTAATTTGGCTCGACCTGGTCTTATGGGATCTCCCAGACGTGTATCGTCACCAGGCGAAGCAATTTCCTGTGATATTCTTGGTCCATTTCCTCCCTCTTATATGAGAAATCAATATATCTTCGTATGTACTGATTATTTCAGTAAATATGTAACTTTATTTCCTCTGCGCACTGTAACGGCGAAAGCAATCGTTAAGTGCATGGAAAAAGGAATCTTTCTAGTACATGGGGTACCCAAATATCTTTCTGTGACAATGGTGTTCAATTTACCTCCAAAGATTTTAGAGACCTGATGAATAAATACAGTGTCCCTCATATTTTCTATAACCCTAGATATCATCCTCAAACTAATCAGACGGAACGTGTAAACCGCGAGCTGGTAAGAACCATTGCATCTTACGTGCGTTCTGATCACCGTAACTGGGACAAGAACCTTGCGGAGATCCAATGTGCTCTCAATAATGCCAAACACGAGGTCACCAAACACACGCCGTATTTCTTGACGCACGGTCGTCAGATGATTCTAGAAGGTTCTCTATATAACGATGATGGTCCTATAGATCAAAATTCCATTCATCTGGATACTAGTGATAACTTTTCTGAAAAATTGAAAGAACTCAAAGTAGTTTTCCAGAAGGTTAAGAACTCGTTGCTTGCCTCCCATGATCGTAACGCTAAGCATTATAACATGAGGAAGCGTAACGTAGAACTCGAAGAGGGCCAAATGGCTTATAAGAAATGTTTTCCATTGTCGAATGCCGCTAAATACTTTTCAGCAAAATTAGCACCCCGGTACGAAAAATGTGTTGTACACAAAAAATTAGGACCACTTGTCTATACTCTAAAATCCTTAGAAGGGAAACTTCTAGGAAACTTTCATATAAAGGATATAGTCCGCCCTGGCGAAGCCGAGCCGTCATCCTAACGGTACTCGTCTTTCGTTCTGAGACCTAGATATATCCAATACTTATTATATAAGGAATGAGACTCTGTCTACATTAACCTTACTATACGGTTCCGGATGCATACGGAAACCAACAAAATTCCCTATTCTGTCCTTATAAAGACTCATAGAGGAACCTTAATCCTTCAACACTAATATCTTTGCTGAGATTCATCTGACTAGTTAGTCATAAAAAAAAAAAAATACATTTTAACGATTTATTCTCCTAAGTAGGGAAACTTTATCATAGTGATTGAGTTATCTCCAACCAAGAGGAATTCTGTTGAAGGAAGTGCAGTTAAAAACTATCTTTCTGTGATTTTGACTTGGCCAAAATACCCTTTCGAGATCTAGTAACAGTGAATCAGCTAGTCGTTCTAGCATTCCCTTTGCTACCTCGTGTGTAAATAAATAGGCATTTTCTTTAATAAAGTAAAAGACACAAACGCCTAGATATTAGGTAGTCCTATTAAGCATTTCTATTATTTATTAGCGGTTAAGTCTCGTGGGTAGAAGCTGCAGATTCACCACGATATAATTGTAGTGTAATAGTAATCGATAAGTTTCGTTGAGTCTCAGGTTGTCCTGGATTTTATTATTAAGTTCTGACATCGTCCTCGATGGTCTACCAAGTAGATTTTCTTGTTTAGTCGTATATCATTTAGCCCTATAGCTAGTTTTTATGGTACATGCCTGATCAGCATTCGTACTCCCTCTTTAGGTTTAGGTTTTGTTTAGAATAAATTTATATTCCTAAGTGTTACCGTACATTTAGCAGTTTACTTCCACTCTTAAAACCGTGAACGATAATTTAACTTTATCCCTTACTAACTACTAAACACCCTTACTTTCGCTTATTAATGCTTAATTCGCAATCAACTAACTTAATCAAGCTTATGCCACCCTTTTGCACTTATATCCCCTCATCAACTCCTAACTAATACTTAACATACTCTGATACCTGCTTACTAACGGCTTTACGCAATTAACCTATCCTGCTTAAGCCATGCATTAACCTGTCTCCTGCGGGTTTTTTCCTTCTCACCTACTTTCTTTCTCTTCAAAAAAAAAAAAAAAATTAAATTTTTAATTTAATTTTTTTTTAACCCAACTAAAGATGAACTGTAACACTTTGGACCGTGTGTCTAGACATCTTAATGGATATAATTTATACTGAGCATTTCATCAAGTTTTCGTTGGTTTAGCAGGGATGAATTTAACGTGTAGTATGCCCTAGACTCGGGCAATATCATGGGAAAATAGAATAGAGGTGGAGACTTGTCTTGTGATAGCTTTTTGTAAGTAAGAATTTACCTTGTGTGTGATAGTGGTGTCCTCATGCATTCCATTGTTTAATACCGTTCTGCCTGTGTTGCACTGCCAGTTTAGGTTAATCACAACACTACGCACATTCAGACTATATGTCTTCTTAATAATTAACTTGAAAGGACATTATAAATGCGATTTGTTTCCGTTGTTTACGTTCTTTTGCTAGGTTATGTTCCTGATACATTGATTTGGCATTTGACGTTTGACAGGTGTGCTTGTCTATGGTCCAAAATCCGTTCCACACGCCCGGTTTTAGAAAACATGTTAGATTTTTATTGTCAAGACGTATTATTTACAATTTACCTTTAAAATGGTTTATCTCAATTTCTAGGAACATATTTCTATAAAATTTTAATTGTTGGTAAGGATCGATTTGTGTCCAAGTCATTCGCACGAGCACAAAAGGTGGCGCTGCGATCGCCGACGCGGTTCTCTCTGGTTCGGCCCAAAATGTCGTCATTGGGAATCCGGCATACGATATGTGAACATCTAAAATTTAACCATTGGATCCCAATCACGTGGAAATGGTAAGTATTTTGTTAGTACAAGTACAGGGATGCATAATCATCCCTCTAAAATCTCTTTCATAAGTTGATCAATGTAATTTTTGTTTCAGCCGCGCCCGGTATTTCTCTCAACTTAGTAACATGAATATATAGTCCTGTTCGTTCTAGTATAATAAGGATTTGTTAACACCAATTCAACATTTGGTAAGTAGTAAAATGAGGTGTTCCTCACTATAATGCCTAGGATGGCTTTCGATATTGTGAATTGTCAATTTCATAAGATAAATTTCTTTTTCAGCAAACGCCATTTTGACCTGCACGCACATGGACCGCTAACCTTATTTCAATAAAGAAAAAAAAACCAGCTTATAAACTGGTAAGTGTTTTATTAAACCCGTGGTTCACGTGTTTAATTACATATAAAAGCTCTTGATAGATAGGTATGAATAATTTCCTAGAATTTAACCAAATATTGTCTCCATTGTTCCAGGTTTTTTATTTTTATTGCTAGTTACATATTTACATCTACTTATTTCATCTTTCTAAATCTTCGGTCCTGTGGATAGTGTCATTTTATTGCGTCGATCTTTTCATCATCCTGGAGTCCTGAGTCTGCACTACGGGTCACCGGCGGTAAACTCGGAGGTCTGGTCCTGTTCACTGCTCCGGCCCACCCATGTCTGGCAGCGGAGAAGTATTCATGAGAGTCTAGTGAAGAGCACCAACCACAAACCACGGTTTCTATTTAAATCCACCGGTACCTAGTAGAGTAGACAGGTATTTATAAATCTCCTATATAAGGTTTGCTGCCAAATTAAACCTCGGATGGTATGTCTCTTATGCCCCGAGCCATTACTGTTTTGTAAACTACTATATAAAGGGATTTCCTCAAGCTAAAACATAAAATAGCATATAAATTCTGGTTCCTAAATTTCCCCCTGTGAATAGCATTTAACTTACGCTATAACATAAGACTTGTTTACTATTGTCAATATTAATTAGTTCACCGAGTGTGTTACAAACTGCTAGACCATATGTGAATACACGTTATAAGCCTAATGTCATCTTTTATTGTTTGAACCTGACATACGATAGACGGAGGTTGGATCAAAGGGCGTCCATCATTTCTTAAATTCTAGATCCAGACTCTGCTCCATTAGGAGGTGGCCGATCCACGATCCTGAGTTAGTCTTTTACTTAATCTAGCCGTGAGCATTCCTACTTTCTTTCTAGTTGAATGGCCCCTGACCATTTATGCTTCAAGGTACTGCTGATTTATTAAAGTTCTAGCACTACATTTTATGTTGGTGGTAAACAAACGCCCGGCCCTTCCGATGGTAAACGGTAACTGTAGCCTATAGACGCCCCAGATTGGAGAAACAGTAAATTTACAATTGTAGGACTTGTCAATGTGGTGAAATTAGGGCCAGACGGCCCTCCGATGTTTCGACCTGACAAAAAATCACGTCTCGCATTAGTGCGTAAAAAAAACACTAATTATTCTGAATATATGTTAATACTAGTAAACTAGAAATAGTTAAAATTCATTCAGTATTCTCTTTGGTTACTTTTTTCTTTTCGAAGCGACTCGGCATTGTTTTATTATTTAAGTGGTTAAGTCAAGAGATTTTAATTGCTCTTACTCGCCACGAGTGCTTCACAAACAATGAATGGTACTCCGTCACATTATGAACAATGGCTACAGCTCTAGGGCAATCTATAGCTAACCAACATCAACCCATCTAGTCTGAAACTTTATATTCACTAAACGGGGCTGAATCGCTTCTAAATGTGACATTTTCTATCAAAAGCAACCTTATTGTCGATGGCGCCTATATCACGCGACGTCGCTTTTGTATTTGCGGGTGGTTGATACGATACGACATACAAGCGCCGTCGACTATAAGGTCCCCTTTTGATAAAAAACATCGAAAATTACCCCTATGGTTTCGAGTATAGGTGAAAAACTTAAGAAAGTCACCTGTTGTATGTGTGAGTGACGTGTTCGAATAGGCGTTTGTTTTGTTTGTGTTACTAATTTTAAATATGTGTTCTATTCGAACATGTCACTCACACATACAACAGGTGACTTTCTTAAGTTTTTCACCTATACGGCATTGTACTCGTGGTTTTAGAGAATGATCTGTCCCGTTCGTTGTTAAGTCCCGTTTCATTAAAATAATGTGTTGATATCGTGAAAAATTAAACCAGTACATAATTATGTATGACACTTGTCCAATCTGTGCTGTTTTCTGAATCCTTTGAATATGAACGACGACGACACGCCACAGCCAAAACGTTAAACGCATTTTTTTATATAAATGCTAGGTAGTAAGTGCATATACTTAGATAGGTATGTTTATAAACGTAACTCTAAAAATTAAATAAAGTTTTGTCTTCCAGGGTAAATAAGCGACTTTGTTACAGTCATTTACTAACAGTAAAGTTAGACTTTTATCGTAGGTATACATTTCGGAATACCTCTTAATAAAAGAAAAGCTCTCTTTGTCGAATAAAATGACCATGCGTGTGATGCATTTCGTAGTAAAGATTGTATCTAGTTAGCGTGGCAATGTCAATCAAATGTAAAAGGGGTTGCCATTAGACATTGCAGGGTATATTTTTACGAGTAGGTTTCTTACTAAAATTCCCCTGTTTTTCCCTCTTTTGCATTTGAACAAAGCATGAAAACCACAATAGGTATAAAATACAGTTTGAAATTAATTTATTATATTATTTCCATTGTTAAAATAAATCAAATGTTTGTTTTGTCATGATAGACCATAACAATAGAAAATACAGATTAACCACAAGCATTGATCAGTGCATATGTATAAATAATTGTAAAAATACCCTTTACATATAATTATGATTTAATCCTATCTAAAAATACAATAATTATCGTATCCTGTTTAGCTATTCCTAAATATCACGTCTAAAAGTTTCGTTAAAGTTTTGCACCCGTCGTGCCGATCACTGGTCATAATTATTTTGACTTTCGGTGCTATTTCGTTCAAGATGAGTCAATTCATTCAGTCATCTCCCGGGACCGAGTCTAAATGATGTCACTACAAATTGTCTTCCGTCTGTTTGTATGTTGATATGTATGCAATAATATTAATAGCTGTAGGTATTGATTTCCATAAATATCTGTTTTTAAGAACGTGTGATTCATTGATGACAATGATGACGTTTACTTTATTCAAGTTTTATACTAGCTTGGGGCTTATTAAAATGGCGTTTAATGCTATGTTTCCAAGTATGTTGTACGGTCTCACTTCACTAATTGTAGACTTAACTGATATGACATAATTTAAAATATTACTTTTAGTAACAATACTACAAATAAACTTCTAAGCTCTCGATAATTCATCTTTAATCAAATTTAATATTCACCTACTAACTGTTTCACAATTTCCCGATAAACATACAGAGTGTTACACGGTGATTTGGTAGGTTATACTGATTGTCTCCATAGTAAAAGTTGTTCAGAATAACCTACCAAATCACCCCATTCAAGGTTTTCAGTGGCTCGTGTAACATTATGTATATCAAAGAAGACATATAAAAGAAAAGGGCAGATAAAATGTATGTGATAAATATAATTTATTCAGACATGGTGAAAAAGGCCCTTAATTATCTGATTATCCGGACCATGCCTTAGGACAATGTAACGCTGGTTAAAATGATTCCTTGTACTGTATGACACTGAAATGAATAAGACCTTAAAATCATAAATACCGGGATGTTCTAAATCGGAAGATTATTTTTCCACACACGGCACAGGACACGATATATATTGAAGCCCCCTGCGTATCGTATATTTATAGCGTGACCTATTAGCTCGCACTGTGTATTTGTAGGTCAATAAGGAGTAAGGACATTATTCCATCTCTGGTCGGATAAACTTGCTACTTGGAATACCGCCATTGTTTGCAGTTGCACACATTACGGCTGCAAAACGCAATGGATATCAACGAACGAACTCGTTACTTCCAAACTTGGCACCTTTTCAGCTAACACTACTTTTGATGTCATACGACTGATCAAAATTAGGTCAAAAGTTAATATTACTTCAGTTTTTATGTGATAACCAGAGGTAAGACAAAAGACCGTCGATGTTCGCAATATTGTGGACACAGGACATTAAAGTTGATTAAACAATCAATCAATTGTCTTGAAATTTGATTTCGAAGCTTTTTAAGGTGACTATTTACAGAAGTATTCAAAGTTACCGGTATAAAATATGTAATTTTCTGAAAATGATTAAATTATTAATCATTCAATCAACTTTGGGGTCAATTCCATAGTATTGCGAACAGTGACGCCCATTTGTCGGATCTCTGGTGATAACTTTAATGAGATTTTAGAACTAGATGGCTAGTTAAAATTACTAGTCTGATATAGTCCAGAAAATAAACTAATAGCCATGGTTAGAATATTTCATCGTCCGGCTTTTTCTTTGAGATTGGGCTATAACTTCTCATTAACATAGACGTAAAGTCTTGGCGTAAATCACCAAGACAAAAAAGCCATGAAAGAGAATTTACTTTCATCACTTTATTTCGCCAAACAACTTTAATTAGGCAACCTTAATGAAACATTTTTAAAGCTTGCGCATAATGTAATCAGAAAAAATGCTACAAATAGGCATTATATTTGCGTGGCCGTGGTTACCTCATTAACTGTCCTATACTTAAACAACGATAAGTTGGTGTCAAAAGCTGCGGTTATCTTAAAACAATTCGTAGTTATTGCTAATTTTACTTCAGGTTATTTTTGCTACAAGATAATATTGTAATTTTGCCTACGTAGGTATTTACGATACGTGTTAAAAATATTGTTGCTGTATTTAATCGGTTTATAATAATCAACCAACATGTTTAAATGTTATTTATGTTGAACTACCTACTTGAAATCATTCTGTCTCTTTCTTATCACTGAGACACAAAGTATTCTCTACAGTGTTGCGGTTCAACTGATCATATTTTTCCCTTATAAACAAGTGTTTCTAAGGTACATTACTCACATCGCTCACTTCGAAGACGCTCCCTAGCGAAGGTCAGCGACGCGCACGGACCCATTGATCATAAATTAGACACTTACGGTACTCCCGACACACAGAAGGGCGGTACCTTCCGTGTTTTTCCTGATAGTGTAGGTTGGGGTACAGGATATCATACTCGTACCTGATCCTAAGAGAATATTAAATGACTCAGTGCCATCAAGAGCAGTTATTTTTCCCCGCGTTCGCTACAATGACAACGTACTTACATATTATGCGTTTTAAATAAGGCACGATTTATCCTTCCTAATAACAATGTTGCAATGGTCACTCGAGATAGTTAATTGCTAGTGGGTGTGTGTGCATGCGTATGCCGATTATTTTTAAAACTAGACTGACTCAACAACTACCTCAATAATTAAGAAATCTGTCGTGATTGTCCTCTTACTTCAGAAATGTTAAGATCGGTTGTTACCAGTTACATTAACTTAATCCAAACTTTTTGTATCCTACAGGTACAGATGGGTGAAAAACGGTAAACCGTTCGAGTATGCCAGCTACGCAGACCGAATGTCACAACAGCCCGGCCGGGGCTCTCTAGTCGTCAGCAAGCCCAAAGACGAAGACATGGGCCAGTACCAATGCTTCGCTTACAACGAATGGGGCACAGCCACCTCCAACTCCGTCTTCGTACGGAAAGCTGAACTGAACTCGTTCAAAGACACAGGCGACGGTGGACAAAAGCTGCTCACTGCTCAAGAAGGTCGCCCGTTCAAACTGACCTGTCACCCGCCCGACGGCTGGCCCAAACCCAACGTCTACTGGATGTTGCAAGGCGACCAGGGCCAGCTGAAGACTATCAACAACTCTCGAATGACCCTCGACCCTGAGGGTAACCTCTGGTTCTCGAATGTGACGCGCTACGACGCTAGCGAGGACACCAACTTAGCTTACACTTGCGCAGCCAAATCCTTGTTCAGGAACGAGTACAAACTCGGCAACAAGGTGTTCCTGAAAGTGAAACAGACTGGTGGAATATCGCCGACGCAGAACAAGTACCCGCCTGAAGAGCAATACACCACGAGGAGGAACGAAGTCGCGCTGAGAGGGAAAAAGGCTGAGCTCTACTGTATTTATGGCGGAACGTAAGTTTCCTAAAAATATTTAATATACCATTTCCTGCCTGTTTATTGTAGGATTTGCCTTTTAGTATTCGCTGTAAAACTCCTTTAGGACCTGAAGTTCACTTCTGCCTAAAGTTCACTTAACAGAGCAAACGACGAAGATTTCTGTGAGACACTAACTGTTTCCGTATTTCCAGGCCGCTCCCTCAAATAGTATGGAAGAAGGACGGTCAGAACATCCTCTCTTCAAGCCGCGTGACGCAAGACAACTACGGCAAAACTCTAGTCATCAACCCAGTGACCAACGGCGATAAGGGCACGTACACGTGCGAGGTCAGCAACGGTGTCGGCTCCGCGCAGTCGCACTCCATCAACCTCAACATCAAAGGTGAGTCTAGCCAACTCAACCCTAGAGATCTGGAAGACAGTTGAGTGGAATATACTCCTGTAACGCAAGACATACGTCTAGATGTAACGGCGTTGGCTCAGCGCAGTCACGCTCCATCAACCTCAACATCAAAGGTGAGTCTACCCTGCAGCCAACTCAACCCTAGAGATCTGGAAGTCTTTGAGTAAAATATACTCCTGTAAAGCAAGATAACCATATGTCTCGATGTAAGGGCGTTGGCTGCGTAGTCATACTCCATCAACCTCAACATCAAAGGTGAGTCTACCCTGCAGCCAACTCAACCCTAGAGATCTGGAAGTCTTTGAGTAAAATATACTCCTGTGAAGCAAGATAACCATGTCTCGATGTAACGGCGTTGGCTCAGCACAGTCGCACTCCATCAACCTCAACATCAAAGGTGAGTTTACCCTGCAGCCAACTCAACCCTAGAGATCTGGAAGACAGTTGAGTGGAATATACTCCTGTAACGCAAGACATACATACGTCTAGATGTAACGGCATTGGCTCAGCGCAGTCACGCTCCATCAACCTCAACATCAAAGGTGAGTCTACCCTGCAGTCAACTCAACCCTAGTGATCTGGAAGACAGTTGAGTGGAATATACTCCTGTAACGCAAGACATACGTCTAGATGTAACGGCGTTGGCTCAGCGCAGTCACGCTCCATCAACGTCAACATCAAAGGTGAGTCTACCCTGCAGCCAACTCAACCCTAGAGATCTGGAAGTCTTTGAGTAAAATATACTCCTGTAAAGCAAGATAACCATATGTCTCGATGTAACGGCGTTGGCTCAGCGCAGTCGCACTCCATCAACGTTAACATCAAAGGTGAGTCTACCTTGCAACTAACCCAACACTTGAAGTTTGGAAGTCTGACTATTAGAATATTCTGCCGTGGTTTCGTGTAACGCCAGATACGCCTTGATGCAACGGTGTCCGCTCCATCATCAAAGGTAAGTTTACTCTGCAGCTAACTCAACCCTTGGTGTCTGGAAGACAGCTGGGTACAATATACTCTCATGGATTCCTGTTAAATGAAAGGATAGATATAACGTTTACAGGAATATTATTATCAAAGTCATCGCTTTTTGTTTCTAGACTTACTTGTGATACTCAGTTTTTTAGGTTTTAACTTATTTATCTAATGACTACAGGAATATTACTGTGAAAGCGATTGTATTTTGTTTTTTGACTTACTTGAAAATGATACTGCTTTGGCTAAATTTTCAAAAAATAAGGAAACATGCACTGTTACAAATCAAGTAGGTTTTTCATTTTGTACATCAAGGATGCTCTGTCGTTGATAAAAAAAGGATCACCCATACAGTTGCAAGCCGCAGCTGAAGTTTAAAACATTAATATGAAGTGGAGAGTCTAGGGCTGGGCTATAAACAAAAGCAAGGTGGTCTTTAGATAAAAATGACACATGTAGGCACATTAATCATATTAAATAAAAAGCTCGTTGAATGACATCAGGGAAATGAGATAAAAAATATCATGAATATTTATAGGCTGACCCTAATGAGTAGCTATTACACATCTAACCTGACTCATAGGGTCACTTATCAATTGCAACACTCCTCGTTACTTCATTGTTCGGTGATAAAATACTATTACTGTATCAATTATAATTTCCTACTTTGCTTTGAAAGCTCGCGTCGATAACATATTCAAGTGTTGTAAGTATAACTGATTATTTGATAAAACAATCTTTCGTCATCGTGTTTAGTGTCAGCGGCCCTACTGCGAACTACGAAATCCGCAAATTTCGAGGATTTTTCTCTTGTCACCTTAAGGACTCCTTCTTAAGGTGACAAGAGAAAAATCCCCGAAATTTGCGGATTTCGTAGTTCGCAGTAGGGCCGCTGACACTAAACACGATGACGAAAGATTGGCAGAGACAAACCCCCGAAATTCACGTACTTCGGTGTTCGAGGTAGCAGATCAGATACTTCAAATCCCGAAAACCAAGACATTTGGAAATGAATAAAAATACTTCATTAGATTAAAACAAAATAAAGCACATTAAAAGTATTGTAAAATCTGCTCTTCCGATATTTAATATCTTTTAAAATCTAAAATGAAATGATATATGCCTTCATGTAGCTGCCACGAATGTCGCATTAAGGTGCATGCAGACCAAAAGAGCATTCGCTGTTCTATCCCCCACTCTACGAAATCAATGAATCACGTTTCGTGTAACGATCGAATTTCGTAGAGTAGGGGGTTAGAACAGCGAATGCTCTTTTGGGCTGCATGCATATATTATTTTTATTTGTGTACTGTACACATGCACAGTGGTTTTGAAATATAAAATGGTATCAACAGCTACTCGTTACGAGAGTACAATTTATAGTCTTACATCGACGCCACATACATTTGGTAATTAGTGTCAGCTATTTTGTTAACAGTGGGCTTTCCAATATGAGCAGTTGAAGTAATCGCTCTCATTTCAGGTCACACCCTGAACTTGAATTAGGTCAGGGCCTGACGGACACATTTAATTTGTCCAACACCACTTTATGGGACATTAAAAGGTGTGTGAACGAATATAATGAATATAGACAACTAGTGGGTTCGTCATATTTATTCCATAGCACGGCTTTGCAATCCGAGTATGATAAATATGATTATACAGGGCATAACGGTACTTACATAGCTAAATAGATAAGACTAGGTTTTTATATTCGTTTTTCCATATCACAATAAAATCATATTCATAACGGATTTTTCAATATTGAATATGGTCTTATTGTGACCCTTTTTCAAAGTCAAAGTATAAATAGTAAATTTGTTATTGTCAATTATAGTTTCTACTTACAAAAAGAATTTTTTTAGACTATGTTTCTTGCCAACATATTTTTGACACGCTAGAACAGATGAACCTGAAGGGATTTTTTTACCATACGTTCCAGAAATAAACACTATTCGCTTCAAAATAATGCTCAGCATGAATGCCTCCGCACCATTCGGCGTCTAAAAGTAAATTTCTTTCATACAACGAGCAACCGTAACAATCGACACTTCAACTGAAGTTCAGACCCTCGGGCACGTACCGCCGTATAAAACAATTTCCGCCAAATTTCGAAACTTGGCATCTAGCCCGAGGAAAAAAACTAAAAACTCTACTACTTCAGTTATTCATAACGCTTGCTTATTCATAAAGTGCATTCATAAGGCCCATTAACTATACTCGAGAGACGAACTGTTTTCTCAAAAAGTCCTAGTATTTTGCAACTTACCCTCTTG
Source organism: Thaumatotibia leucotreta (assembly GCA_025490895.1). Taxonomy (NCBI): domain Eukaryota; kingdom Metazoa; phylum Arthropoda; class Insecta; order Lepidoptera; family Tortricidae; genus Thaumatotibia; species Thaumatotibia leucotreta. The sequence continues at coordinate 18,268 of JALPQI010013283.1, read as the reverse complement.
TAATAAACGTCTGCTAGCTTAGCAAGCCAATAGGTATTTTTATTCCTTTCGGTCTTATGTTTAGTTGTTACGTATATTTTTAGTTTTTTCGAAATTCGCAGCACTGATCCCGCTGTTGCACGACTTAGGCACATGATATTAATAGTTTAATTATGGCTCAATGTGTCACAGTTAGCCTTGCATTATTGTCAACGTACAAGCTACCATTGCATAGTAATGAAATCTGGCGTTCTTTAGAGCGAAGTAATCTAAGCCACAGGGGGCTTATCCCAAATGTCGTAAATCGAAAATTTCAGCCGTTCTCTGTCAGGCCAACTAAGGGAAAGAGCTAGTTGTTATACCCAAGGCTCAAATCCCGACAATGGCGGCGTGTTGGCAATCTCAATAAGGAAGACGTTTTACGCGCGCCGCATAGGTAACCGACACCCAAAGTGCCAGGGTGACCCTCCCAAATACAGGAGACATTCAACGGCCTGTTTTAGGGTTCCTTGAGACAAATTTGGGTAACCCCCAAGCCCCAAGCATGTCAAACTTGAATATAAACAATTATTTCTATTTTAAGATGTATGTACCAAAAAAAATTTGGAGAGTTAAAATAAAATTAGCGTAAGAATCCGGTCGCATAATTTCGTGGTGTATCATAAACCCTCTTTTGGTACTTTTTCCCTGAACAGCTACAAATATAAGTCTTTCCAAAAATATTGTACGTAATTTAGGACTTGTTGAAAACAAAATCACGATTGTTTCCATTGTGTTACGACAATTAGACATGCAATCAAATGTGTCGTCGTAGCACAAGAAGAGTGACGTTAAGTTTTATTTCCAGTAAAGATATTGACTTTATTTATAGAGTTTTCTTTGATGGGTTTTTGCGGATCGGCCGTAGAAGGCTGGAGAAAGACCCTAATGTAATACAAAAAAGTCACGGGATTTGCCAGTTTCCTTCCTCCCCTCAATAAATAAGTGCCCGTATCGAATGTCGCAGAAGCGTGCCCGTTTCTGTATACAATTCCCTCTAATGGGTTCCCTTGCATGATATCAAATTATCAATTACATTATTACATTAATGTTACTAACTTTTGTTGTGACTGTATGCCATTACTGTAGAAATACGGTTCGTGGAGTTCGTATTACTTTATAATGAGAGCTTTTTTGTATGCTCGGTTTAAAATTAATTGCAAGATTGTGGCGGTTATCGTTGTTATATATTATTGTAGATTCTTTTTCTTAGAAGTCGTATGTTAGACGTTTTATTTTGTTTGATTTTGTTAAATAAGTAGGTAATATAAGTAGCAAAGTCAAATAATTATGAGGTAATTATTACTAATTAGATAAAAGCTTTCACGAAGCCTTGTACCTACTTGAAAATGCGTTCTCCTTAAAACTTAGGTCTTTTGTAAGTCTATTCTTCATATTTCGCGCTCATCTTTATACTTCATTTTGTAATCAATATTGATTTAAATATTAAATGTTGATTTAATTATTCTACATTTAATATTAAAATCAACATTGGTTTGTTATTCAGCTAAATGATAATGATAAATGATAATAGAATCCCGCAAACCAACATGATTCTATAATTTTTTTTATTGAAGCGTAATACTATACGAATGTAACTGATCCTAAAGGTAGGCTTGTGAAAAATTCGACATCGATAATTATATTTCCTGAGCGTACCGACGTTCCGAGTTTCGTTTTGCCTACCTATATTGAGTACATTTATAATTATAAGTAGCAAGTAGGCAAGTATCAGATACGTTACGTTTTACTCGATACGTAAAATTGGTCATCGTGTTCGCTCCAATAAATAAGTGCGAGCGCGATATAATCCTTTACATATCGCGTAAAACCTAACGTCGCCGATACTTGAAAACTCATAGTACGGCTACAGATCCATATTCTTGACGTCCCAATCCCAACCTTGCTATTCGTGTCACCGGGTTAGACGTGACTTCCGAATCATTTCCGGTATGTGTAATTGTCCGTATCCTACATTTGGCACACTCATAACATCACAATATTGAGCTAATTGTATACTTATATTGAATGCATAAAGCGGTCTAGTCTGGTCATAGGTACACAGCACAATACAAAAATTTTAACGTCACTAAAAAAGGTCTGAACTGAACATGCATCTTTCTATTTTTTTATAATCAAAAACAGAAATGTGATTCCAAGCTGTACCAAATGCTGTGAAAATTTGGCTCCATTTAAGACTAGAAGTTGCCAATTCTGGGAATAAATGGAGAACAAACGGCATTTTTATTGCAAATGCGTCTTTAATTGTCTTCGGGTTATTTCCTAACGTTGGTAAGAATTATCTCCTAATCCTAGAATAAATAGTCAATCAAACGAATTAGCCATGTCACGCAAGCGGAGTGATGTGCGTGTGTATCACGCATGTTACTGCTCCACACTCCGTATTACATGCTTTTATTCCCACAGTACAGTAAACGACTAATCATCATAATATTACCCAAATTAAAAAAACAATGATAATATTAAAGCACATTCATTCTTAGATATCTTATATAGTAAACAACTTTCTAACCTAAAAGTGCACGTTTTCTGTTGTAAACAGCTGTTTTCTTGGTTTATAATAAAGCATTTTCATGGGAGAAATTACTTGACTAAAATACTGACTCCGGTATCTTGGTAAAGGCAAACACAGCAGTTTTAGACCAAAAAATTGGCTTTGGAGGTTTCAAAGTTAAAGTTCAGCTAAATAACTGAGGATGAATAGGCTGTACCAAATTGTATTTCTCTTCCTTTGAGAAAAGGTACTATTTATGTTTAACAGGAATTCGTTGTAGATGGCTGTTAGGTAGAGAATTAGTGCACATTTATCAATCCAATGTTTGGCACGGCAAGCAATGTAGGTACGTTTACAATAGTTCATGAAGTTATTTTATTTAATATAGGATCTTAAAATATACAATTAAAACTCTTATTATCACCCTTGTACTTGTTAGCTGCAAAATAGTGACCAATCCTCAAATAAACAATTTGTTCCTATAACCATTCAGCTTCGTCAAACAACCTCCTTTAAAATGGTCTGTACTGTAAGGCTGTTTAAACTCACCAATAACCCCTTTTAGCCCTATATCTCTACCCCGAACACGTTTTCGGAATCTAAAGCCTTTTAAAATTGTAATAACAGTGGCCAAGAATCTGCCTGGCTACTGTGCCTGTATAGCCATTTTATCCACTCAAATTACTCTAAGACGGCATGAATGGAAATCGCAAGCGCTCTTAATTCCTTTTGATCCCGCGCCCAGTACTTTGCCGCGTCACGCGCCAATAACTGATCTGCCAGCAACGCTGAGCCAACACAAGCCAAGACGCATACTCGCCCTATATTCCAGACAGTTTGGGCTTATTTACGATGATGAAGCGTTTCTTTTCCTATTATATTTACTGATTCGCCATATTGTGTGACTGGCGGTTTTATAAGCTGCTATTGATGCGTTCGTTGACCCCGAATGGTGTTTTCTATGAAGAAACTTTCATGATTTGATAGGAGCACAGTTCTTTTTATTATTCAGGAATCCGTTGCTATAACTCCGAAGATCCTGCCAATTTAATTTTGATAAATGAGATTGAATCCTAAATGTAAAGTCGAGGACAGACTGGACATAGTTACTCCCCCTGTCCCATCCCTGCATACAGAGTTTTTGCAGGTACATAACACATAACTGTCTTCGTCTGTACCTGCAATGAACATGAACGTGCTAAATTGTTTGGTCGTGGAATTCAAAGAACTAATCCGAGGAATCTCAAATAATAGAAATATTAATGGCATCATTTCACACGCGATTTTTCTGGAAATTGGTAGCTACCAATATTCCATCTTCGGGGACAAATAAATTAAAGCTCAGGAAGATCATCGTCAAATTCAAGCGCAGAAGAAATTTAATAAACGAAAAACTAGGCGTTCGTACGGGGACCGTCTAGAAATTCTCCATTTATTCCTTGCCTTTACACAAGGTCCGGATTCCACTTAAGTTTCTTACGAAAGTTTAGGAACAAAAATAGCTTACGATGACCTGCGTAACTAGTATTTGTACGAACTTACTTAAGAAACTTACGTGTACGAGCCTAGTAAACAATCTTAATAAGCCATACACAAATTGAAATTACTAGTTAAAAATTGTACTAATAAAAAGTGATATTCGTCTTTCATTCCTTTATAAAGTTTCGTCTCCACTACTTACGAAAAATTTACGGTGTAATATCGGCATAATGAATGCACACAACTTATTACAGAGTAGGTAATGCAGATTATAATATCTAGTTAATGCGCCCGGTAAGCAAACGTCATTTCAACCAAATCAATACTTGCCGCAATACAAACCTTGTACCCCGGACGTAGTCTCACGTAAGTAATCGAGTACGTGGCTCAGACAAATATACACTGTACATATACTCTATATACATTCTTCCTATACAGCTTTCGTTCTGTGAAGTTCTCTTGATAAGAGTCGAACTGCCGAGCAAACCAGTGCAAAGTCCAAACGCAAAGTTAGTACTCTAACACTAGCCATTTAACCGTTACAATAAGAGTTATGAACAATCTGGTAAAGTAAATCACATCCCGAAAAGTCAGGATATAATTAAACGTAAATTTACGCGATTAAGACCCGTTTGTCTTTAATATATGAAGTAAATCACAGCTTTTAACATTAACATTTCATAAAATATTCCTTTTCGTGTATGTTATAATATAAAACTTTCTTATAGTAGCCATTCTATAAGAAAGTTCTATCTTTGCATTTTACAAAGCGTGATACTTTGGTCGCTTGGACAACGAGAAAAAAGTTATCGACCCATTAGGCGATTTCAGCATACGCCTCGCCCCAGCAATAAGAATGCGGCGCCAGGTATCCCCTTATCCACGTTTCCGTGAGCCCCTTCCGCCGGCGCCGAATCCAATAACCATCCCATTTCAGTTTCGACCAGACAGCATTACTGCTGTTTTATAAAAATAGCATATGGAAATCTTGCGAGGTACTGTCCCATCCATAGCTTGATAAAACAATGCGAATGGAAAGGGTCCGATATACTGTCTAAAATTTACAGGATTTTCACCGTTTTATAGGACCTTATATTATTCTTCATCACCATTCTCAATATATTGATTTAAACTTTCACTCATATTTTAAAGACAAACGGGTCTTACCGCGTATGTTTACGCAATTAAGACCCGTTTTTCTTTAAAATTTCATAGACGTCCATTGCTAGACAGGCCTTCCCCATTCGGGGATTTTTTGCCGTAATCGCCACGCCTGGCAGGCGAGTTGGCGATCGCAGTCATTGAGTACACCGTATTTTATTTTAAAGAATGCTGCTGCCCATCCGCTGAATGTCTTGGACGCAGTTTAAGAACATACCGTCGCTTATATTATTATATTATAATGTGTATTAAATAAGTAGTTGAAAATTTCATACTTGTAGTTTAAAGATGTATTCAACTCAACAATTCGCTTGCAAAATTTTGCAATTTAATTTAAAATTCAATTAGTTTGCGTATCCTGTATAAAAATAATATTTAAATTTAGCTCTGTACTGTATACAAATATCTGATACTCCTGAAACGTGCCCTTTCCGTGTTTAACGTCATTTTGTCCCGCACAAGGTCAACGTTCTGTAAGCACCAGCGCGATAGGCACGGGAAAGTTTAGACGTTTGATTATACTTATTGTCAACTTCATTTGTGAACCCTGTTGGCTTTGGTTTGTCAATTGTCTTTGTTAACGATATTACGGGTTATGTCGAGTATTTTAAACTGACTTCTCAAAAATGTGTTCTGTTATCATACAGAACTGTCACCACGTTTGCAAATAAGTATCAATACCTTTGAGATCAGATCACATAATATTCTAGTGTAATAATTTTAGGGATATATCAATGGCACAGCAAACTAATAATCTCCTATCAATTTATTTACAACAATTATATACAACTTAACTTTTTTATATCAAATTAAATAATAATGAAATGCCTAGCAAAAATTGTCTTGTAGATAATTAAAAAATTGGCATCAGCTCGACATCTTTTTTCTTCGAAACAAGACAAATATTTTTTTAGGGACATTCGACGGTCTTATCATAAATACTGACTTCACATCAAATTAATTAGAGCGTTTATATGGACATTCGCTCTTTAATACAAATATGTAATGGATTAAACAGCAGTCGCATTCACAAAGTGTAAATTATTTTGATCACTCCGGCTTCTGGTCGGAAACCAAGATAAATACAGAAAATAAGTTCTAACCATTTACTTTTTCCACAGCGGCCCCCTACTTCACGCTACCCCCCGAATCGCTGAACCTCGCCGAAAACGAAACCGCCGTCATCAGATGCAAGGCCGACGGCTCACCCGAACCGCAGATCAAATGGGTTTACAACGGGGAGCCTATAGAACGGGCCCCGCACAACGACCGCCGGACGGTCGCTGCGGATTCGATCACCATTACTGGGCTCACCAAGAAGGACACTGGCAACTACGGCTGCAACGCTACCAACTCTATCGGCTACGTGTACAAGGATGTCTACATTAATGTGCAATGTGAGTACCTACACATTTTGTTACAGGTGGTTAGATCCTTGATAGCATCTCTTCATATTCACGTTAGTGTGCTCCAGTACCTAATTTTGCAAAATACCAGATAAAGTTAATGCCTATTCTATTGTGTGCAAATTATACATATTCATGTGACTCCCAAATCAATGTACGTTCAGAGAAGTAGTAGGTACAAGTACTTCAATATGAATTATGCGCTTCGGCTCAGCAATCGGTTTTGTATCGCGAATATTCATTCATAGTGACGTATGTTTCTTTGACGTGCAGATTGCAGCTTCTACCTAAAAATAAATGTTAATTGAATCTTTTTTCGTTGTTCTGTTTTTAAATGTTTGGGATGTTTTGGAACTAACAAAATTGTGGCAATAAAAGCTCCTCCCTTTGAAATAAAGCTCCCAATTGCTACTCGTACCTTCACACGGCTATTTCTGCTTGCTAAGAGGTCCTTTTATTGCGTTTAGATTGTCATTGTCAATTGACAGAATGGAAACCAAAACAACACTGTAACTCGTTAAATTCGGTATATGTTGAGAATATTATATAAACATTTCTATTTAACTGACATCAGTTCAATTCAGTCGTAAATATAACCCCGGAAGTGTATTCCATTGCCATAGACTCGTTACTTTCCAAAAACTCCGTCGGTACAAATTGGATCATTCATGTTGTCATTCACAATTCCAGAGTTTTATGAGAAAACAAATGAACGGGCGGCTAGAATGAGACTGTCACTCTAGATTTATAATGACAAATTTATACTGGTTGTCAGATAAGAATAGACATTACGGGGAACTTTTGTTTGTGCCGTGTAGAAATAGCTTGAAGGGGTTCGGTATTGATAAGTTCGACGCTTTATCTGAGTACCTACTTCAAAGTGTATAACAAACATGAGTGCTTTATGATTTAAACTTTGACTATTCGACGCGTGAATGTTCATTGTTTACATCCAAGCCGCGCTTTCACTTAGCGTTAGAAACAGTGATTTTCGCAATAACAGTGCTTAAATATTACTTCAGAACACTGTAAAACTAGTAAAAGCGCTCTTTTAAACAAATAGATGAAATACGAGCAATGCTACGCGAGCGCGTCGAGTGCTAGGATTTCGAGCGGAATTGAAAACGTCGGGGAATGTTTGCGTCTAATCCCTGCGGAAATGCCTGCAATTCGCGCTTGTTTACTGCACTTTACGTATTCATGCACTCGCGCTAAACAGGGGGAGGCTGTTTATTCGTCGTTAAATGCTGGAGGATGCGGACTAACAGCCTGCATATTATATTCGAGTACTCTCCGTTTAAACGGCTTTTACTAACACACACGGGTAGATCGGTATTGACTGTACGTAGCCATGTTTTTATAACGTTCATTCGTTACTTAACCTGACGTGTGTCGTTGCCAAAAAAAATACATGATATTAAAATAATTACATTGGATTGTCTTATTTAAAATCCAAAGCAATCTGCTGGAAAGGTACGGAAAAACATAAGAACGATTAATCACCGATCGAAATAACAGATTAGTAGTAAATATGATGTTATGATTGAATCTGGTTTCGTATTAGTTCAGTACACCATTAAAATTCAGTTCTTACCTATTAAATGAAAGTTGAAGCTTATACTGGTTCTTCGGCCACAATACTGTGTTTATGTGACATGTCCGCTCGTCTTCAATTTCTTTTTCTGCTGAATAATTAATCTCAGCACCCTAATTTACGTTGATCATATCGTGATCATGATCATCCCTCCGTCCCTAGTATATTAACAAATGCAGTTCAGATCGTCAATTAAACGCACCCTATCGATCACCTTTTCGACACCTCTAAGGAACAAAAAGAAAATTGCAGCTGTCAGCTACCATCGCGTGCTGATGCGATTGTATCGCTACCTGTGCCTTCACCATCCCAAACAGACAGGCGTATCGCAGAACGCGATATCACATACTCCCTTTCAGTCACACTAGTGCGATTCTGGGGTGAAAAGAATGCGCGGGTGCGTCCATGGGGAGATTGTGCAAGGGTCGATTAAACCGCTCACAAAAAGTCAAGCAATAATAGCCCTTCTCTTTAGGCTATAAAAGCGGCTACACATGCGGGGAATTTGGAACTTTAATCCCTTGATCCGCGCGGGGTTGTCTCGTGAGTCACGGTTAGGTCCTAATCGTAGGGAAAATGTGGTTTACCGCTTTATACAATTACTTAATTGTGAATAGACGATAGCGGTCTATTTAAGGATAAATTGCTATGTTATTGGATTTATCCGGTTTCCTTGTAGGTGTCCATTGATGATGTATGTATTGTATGGGTTCTTGTTCATATCTATTATCATCAGTTATTTGCGTAAAACTAACGTAAAGATATCTTTTATAGGAAGCATTATTTTTGAAGTTCCTAAATAGATATGTACGTTTAAATTTAAGTGAATCGGATAGTAATAATTTCAAATGCACATAAATAGCTTTTCCTTTGGCAATTCTTCCTGCATTAGCTAATAGTTAGCTTGAACAACGTTAGGCCGCCAGTTCAACGACCTCGAGGTGCTAATTTACCTGTTGCTATGCTATTTTCATTTGTCTTGAGCTTTCGCGTGTTGTGAAAAGCTTCACAGTGCATTGCATGCAAGTAAAAGTTGGTACCGCAAATGAGTACTTAAACTACTTGAAACGTATACATAGAAAAGCTAACTTTCCTGCAGACTGTAAAGTAAATAAAATTTTTAAAACACTAGAAACTGATTTCAGAACGTAAGAAATAGTTCAGCGTTGCGTCAGTTGACAAACGAAATTGACTATATAGTCCAAGAGCCAGTGAACCCTGAGAGTAACGGTCTTCCTGTAAGGTTAGAAATTTGTATACTAAACGGTTTATGGAATTCTAAGAGCAATAGCCATGACCTGGCAGGCGTCAGCCCTGCACGTCATCAGGCCCTTTATTTTTTGAACTGTTAAGTAAATTGGATTTCAAAACTTGTTTCTGTAAGTTTGAAAAATTTATAGGATAAAGTTAATTTATTGTACATCTTAAAAAAAAATTGACAGGCGAGTACAATAAGCAGAAGTATATGACAGGTCAATTAGAAAATGCACAGTTGATGAGGTAAAATAGACTTCATCCTGTATACTCGAAATTTTTATATGTCTTCAAATAAACGTCTGAGAGTAAGTATGTGCAATGCCAGGCGGTTTTGAACAGCATAAGACCTTACCAGGCGAAGGGACAGTTAAGTAAATTGGGTTTCAAAACTTGTTTCTGTAAGTTTGAAAATTTAATAGAATAAAGTTTATATATTGTACATCTTAAAAATAAATTGACAGGCGATTACAATAAGCAGAAGTATATGACAGATCGAATAGAAAATGCACAGTTGATGAGGTAAAATAAACTTCATCCTGTATACTCGAAATTTTTACATGTCTTCAAATAAACGTCTCAGAGTAAGTATGTACAATGCCAGGCGGTTTTGAACAGCATAAGACCTTGCCAGGCCAGGGGACAGTTAAGTAAATTGGGTTTCTTAACTTGTTTCTGTAAGTTTGAAAATTTAATAGGATAAAGTTTATTTATTGTACATCTTAAAAATACATTGACAGGCGATTACAATAAGCAGAAGTATATGACAGATCGAATAGAAAACGCACAGTTGATGAGGTAAAATAAACTTCATCCTGTATACTCGAAATTTTTATATGTCTTCAAATAAACGTCTCAGAGTAAGTATGTACAATGCCAGGCGGTTTTCAACAGCATAAGACCTTGCCAGGCGAGGGGACAGTTGCACCTCTCAATCGCACGCCCTTAGCAACTACTCCACTACTACTAGCGACTAACTAGCGATTACTCGTGTTCAAGGGTCTGACAGTTAAGTGAATTGGGTTTCTTAACTAGTTTATGTAAGTTTGAAAATTTAATAGATAAAGTTTATTTATTGTACTTACATCTTTAAAAAAAATACAGGCGAGTTGTTGGCATCAATTAAGGCGCCTGATAAAAATAAACATGCAATGCGGCCTTGGCAGCTCACCGCCTCTTAGTTATAAGGATCTTTTTTAATGTAATTTTGCATGTCACTTCGTCAGTCACTATTAAATCCACTAGTCACAGCTAACGGACGTCTCCTTATTTTAATCACCCTGAAGTTTTCTGCACCAAATCCCTCAGACCCTTGAACACGAGTAATCGCTAGTTAGTCGCTAGTAGTAGTGGAGTAGTTGCTAAGGGCGTGCGATTGAGAGGTGCAACTGTCCCCTCGCCTGGCAAGGTCTTATGCTGTTCAAAACCGCCTGGCATTGTACATACTTACTCTGAGACGTTTATTTGAAGACATGTAAAAATTTCGAGTATACAGGATGAAGTTTATTTTACCTCATCAACTGTGCATTTTCTAATTGATCTGTCATATACCTCTGCTTATTGTAATCGCCTGTCATTTTATTTTTAAGATGTACAATAAATTAACTTTATCCTATTGAATTTTCAAACTTACAGAAACAAGTTTTGAAACCCAATTTACTTAACTGTCCCCTCGCCTGGCAAGGTCTTATGCTGTTCAAAACCGCCTGGCATTGTACATACTTACACGGAGACGTTTATTTGAAGACATATAAAAATTTCGAGTATACAGGATGAAGTTTATTTTATCTCATCAACTGTGCATTTTCTAATTGACCTGTCATATACTTCTGCTTATTGTAATCGCCTGTCAATTTTTTTTAAAGATGTACAATAAATTAACTTTATCCTATAAATTTTTCAAACTTACAGAAACAAGTTTTGAAATCCAATTTACTTAACAGTTCAAAAAATAAAGGGCCTGATGACGTGCAGGGCTGACGCCTGCCAGGTCATGGCTATTGCTCTTAGAATTTCATAAACCGTTAGTATACAAATTTCTAACCTTACAGGAAGACCGTTACTCTCAGGGTTCACTGGCTCTCCAGCTAATACAACGTCTTACACGAGCCACTGAAAACCTTTAACGGTATGATTTGGTAGGTTATACCATAAATAAAAGAAATACCAGATATGTCAAGCCCATACAAAAATATGCGACAGCCAAAATATACCTCGACACTAGGCAGCGTTAGTAAATTTTGCCTGTTGAATAACTTCAGCACTAGTTGGCGGTAGTTGTCATACATAAGGATTAATACAGCTTGTATAATATTTGGACTTACAGTGACATCTAGTGATGAGTAGGTAGTATTGCTTCTGGTGTACCATTGTCGGCCCTACTACTTGTCAGTAGATGTCGCTTTATGATATATATTGAAAAAACATGATTACAACACGGACATTGCATCAGTTGCGGAACACATTCGTGCGATAATGTCTAGGACTCGAGTGATGAAGACAATATTTTGCTATATATTTATTACAAAAACAAGTGGAAATATAAAAAATGATTCTGGATGCATCCGTATACCTTTTAATAATTTAAGTTTTTCCAATCTCAATCCACGACTTTTCTGTTACATACTTTTTCCTGACATACTCTGGCAGCTTATCTTATAATTGTACAAACATGCATATTTTTCCACCTCCTGTACGAAATTAACATTAAAAAGTTCCGCCGCCGCCGCTATTTCGTCTGCAACGCGTATGCGACTCGAATAGCGTGCGACCAGCACGACAGTAGCGAGCGACTGATATATGATATGATATCAAACGCGTCGTCAAAGCGTCTCGTGTCTCGTCGTGTGTGCAAGGTCGTAAATCAATATATATGGCGGATCCTCAGATCCTCACAAGCGACGTGTAGGATACGGGTATGAAACGCAAATCGCTTGAGCGTCGCCTCGTGAGAGACGGGCCTTAAAATCGCATTGGCAAAACTGGAGAGACATCAATTGTTTGTCGATTGAATAGCTTCAATAAATTATATCAAAATAAACTGTGATGGATGATAAATTACGGAGACTACTTTTAGATAGATTCACTGTTATTTTAATTTTATTGTGTAGGTATAAATTTTATTGACACATGTAAAACTAGGTTATTCGGTAATATTCAGGTTATTATGTGATGTGTGATATGGACTTAGTTATTTCTTGATATTACTTTCACTAATTAGTCCTCCTATGCTAAATGACAATAATATTGTATGAAAACATTGGCAACATTAATTAGCGTGACAGTTAATGTAATTAAAATTTCATTTATTCCCATTGTATGAACGGTTTTCTTTCATTTTTGGCTTTTTTGTACATTGCCGTAAGTTGAATTGGAACCTATTATTGGGAAACTATTGGTAGGAATGGAATCGATTGGTATAAAAACTTGGTCCCATAGATACAAACTTTTTATCCTGAATAGAAACAGGATCCTGTATATTTTTTCTAAAAACTGTAAACGCTAATCTTCATTAATTTAAAATCGAAGGAAGGTATTCTAAGGCCTTCTAATTACTTTAAATCTGGTAGCTGCCCTTACAGACCTAAAATAATTTCCCAAATAGATGTGGTACATAGTGGGTACTTAATAAATGTACGTACGACCTTTTTCACCTTCTTCACGCGGAAAGCTGATCGAGAGACCTGGCCCCAATTTCACCATATTGACAAGTGCTACAATTGTAAATTTACTGTTTCTCCAATCTAGGGCGTCTATAGGCTACATTTACCGTTTACCATCGGAAGGACCGTGCGTTTGTTTGCCACCAACATAAAATGTAGTGCAGGAACTTTAATAAATCAGCAGTAAATAACTACTTTTTTGTGAAGCAAAATTACAATTGTCACAAAAAACGCGACAATTGTAGCGCAATTCCGACATATGTCGAACTTCCTGTCAAGATTGAATGAGAATTGTACTAAACCTTGCGACAATTGTCACGGGTTTCGGAAAATAAAAAGTAGTTTATTAACAATTTAATAACGTTATTAGTAATCATTTTATGTTGGTGGCGAACAAGCACATGGACCGTCCGATAGTAAGCGGTAGCCGTAGCCTACGGAGGCCTGTGACGTCAGTAACAGTGATATTTTACAATTGTCACACTTGTAATTATGGTGAAATAGGCCACTGGCAACGAGGCGCCGCCGCCGAGCGGGCGAGGCGACCTCCGCGAGCTGGAAATGCATAACCGCTCGCGCTCGCGCATGTGTTGTACGTCACGTCACGGGGCAAATTTAATTGCACGCGCAACTCTAACAAGGAAGGTTAGGGTACCCAACTGTCCGACTTCGATTTGATTCATTTTGATATAATATAATGTTATAGAGTAGTCTAAAATAACGGACACGTATTTTTTTTTGCTGCCCAAACTCAACCTGTTAGGAAAAAAAACCGGCGAAGTGCGAGTCGGACTCGCGCGCGAAGGGTTCCGTAAATCCGTACCATTATCAATTTATTATTAAAAAAATACAGTTAAATCAACCTACCTCAAACACTATAGGAGATAATTTAATCAAACCAAAAATCGTTGATAGAGCTTATTAATGTGCATAACATATATTTTTTTAGGGTTCCGTAGCCAAAATGGCAAAAACGGAACCCTTATAGATTCGTCATGTCCGTCTGTCCGTCTGTCCGTCTGTCCGTCTGTCACAGCCAATTTACTCGGAATCTATAAATGCTATAGTAACGAAATTTGGTAAGGATATGTGGTGTATGAACCGCTACAGGATTATGATACTAAATTGTAAAAAAAACCATTGGGGTGGTGGCCCTCCATACATGTAACTGAGGGATAGAAAATTTTTTTTTGTTGTATATAAGCTTGTGGGGTATTAATAGAAAGGTCTTTGAAAATGATATGAAGGTTTATAAATCTCATTTTTATTTAAGCAAATCGTTTTCGAGATATCAGTTCTCAAAGTCTGAAAAATGTGTCCCCCCCCCTCTATTTTTTAAACTACGCGATATAAAATTCTAAAAAAAATATATGTTATGCACATTAATAAATTCTATCAACGATTTTTGGTTTGATTAAATTATCTCCTATAGTTTTTGAGGTAGGTTGATTTAACTGTATATTTTTATAATAAATTGATAATGGTACGGAACCCTTCGCGCGCGAGTCCGACTCGCACTTGGCCGGTTTTTTTATTTTAATCTTATATCGCGTAGTTTAAAAAGTAGAGGGGGGGGGACACATTTTTCAGACTTTGAGAGCTGATATCTCGAAAACGAATTGCTTAAATAAAAATGAGATGTAGGTATAATCCTTCATATCATTTTCAAAGACATTTATTTTTATGCCAATCGTGACAGATAAAAGACACTTTTTTCCCATAGTAAAATTATGAAACCAGTTTTCTTGAATCTTTGTCTTCTTTGTACATCGCCGTAAGGTGACCCCTAGGAAACTATTGGTACTGGATAGGAATGGAATCGATGGGCATAAAAAATAAAGGGAGATTTTTTTTTTAATTTTTCATACAATTTGATTGTGAATTAAAATTTTTGATTTGTGGCTTTTCTAGCCGAAACATTTTTTTTGGTCCCTTACGAGCTTTTGGTCCTGAACAGAAACAGGATATATTGGCGTCAAAAAAAAGTTTGTCTAAAATGACCATTTTCTCCCACCCTGTATGTTTTTTCAAAATGTGTAAACGCCAATCTTTATTATTTTAAAATCGAGGGAAAGTCTTTTAAGACTATTTTCGCGTAGCTACTCTGAATCTGGTAGTTGCCCTCACTGACCCAAAAAAAATTTCCATCCGGTATACAATCTGTTACCGGCGTCCGGGTATTTTAAAAAACCGGTAATATGAGTTACCTACCGTACTATAGTTTTATTAAGTTCAATAATATACCTAAACAAACATTTTCAGTAGCCTTTGCCCAATGATTTGATGTATACAGTATGTTACCGGCGACCGGGCATTTATTAAAATGCGTAACATGGTTTGCCGGACTTTAAGCGTAGTAAGTGCAATAATATAACTAAACGTATTCAGTGGTGTGTGGCCAACGGTTGTATGTGTACAGTCTGATACCAGTAGGCAGTGATGATGGTTGCATTTTTATTGTTTGTCGTAGTTTCTGTCACTTTTTAATATTAACGAGTGACACATGCCACGATAAACGCTGGACCATCAAAAGCCTCCAGATATAAATTGTCTGTAAGCTGTAAATGTTGGGGGTAGGGAGATGGTCACGTTCGGGTGTGCGTCGCTGTACTAACGGACGAAGCCTCAAGTCCGTCATACGCGTCCTTGTCGGCAGTAGGTCGAATCTGCCCCGTCTATGCTAATGGGTAGATCGCACCCCTCAGGCAATGCTGGTGACCATAACATAACATACATTTTTCAATGACATGTAAAAATGAATATTAGAGAGATAAATTCATATAGATACTTAAATACCTGGCTGCCTCCTAGCCACGACCAAGAAACAAATATTCGTGATAAATAAATACACAAACAATTTCCTCGCCGGTATTTGAACTCTAAACACTATACGTATAATTATGTATACCGAAATACGATTGAAATTAAGTTGCATATCGAAAATAAGTTGCAAGAGAAAGATGGCCGAAATTTTCATTTTTCGAAGTTCGCGATAAGCCTAAAGGATTAGCTAACTAAATACATATAATACTTACATGCAGCAACTAGACCATCATGGAGGCTTTTATTGTCACTGAGTAACGAGACGAAGATTTTAGAATTTATAACTAACGTGAGACTCTAACATATTTAAATATTTAGCAAACGGGTTACTCACGCAATTTATGTCGATACAAACATACATAGTATACATACATGTCCGGCAATTATCGACGTAAATTACGTGAATAACACGTTTGCAAAATATTTAAATGATGATGATGATGATACCTAGATGAAGATTTTTGACAATGTCCTGAGCACTATTTAATTAAAAAATCTAACTAAAGAAATGTAACTCCAATAAAAGCCCGCTTGATGGTAACAGACTGTATGTATATCAGTTATCACTTGAAATGTAGTAATAAACTCAAATTTGTGCGCCTCCGTGCGACCGTACCTATGTACAGTCGACAAAAAATGTGTTCTACCACTTTTAGACTTTATTATGACTAATAATTCATCATCATCATAATCATCATCATATCAGCCGAAAGACTTCCACTGCTGAACGTAAGCCTCCCCCAAAGATTGCCACAATGACCTGTCCTGCGCCACCCGCATCCAGCGGGGTGAGGCGGGCGGCGACGGGTGGTGACGGGTGGCAGCGGGGATAGGCGGGCGGCGGCGACGGGAGGCGGGTGGTGGTGGGTGGCGACGGGTGGCGGCGGGGGGAGGCGGGCGGCGACGGGTGGCGGGCGGCAGCGGGGGGAGGCGGGTGGCGACGGGGACGGTTGGTGACGGGTGGCAGCGGGGGAAGGCGGGTGGCGGCGGGCTGAGGCTGGAGATGGCGGGCGGCGACGGGTGGCGTTGGGTGTCGACGGGTGGCAGTGGCGGGAGGTGGGTGGCAACGGGTGGCGGCCACGCAACGCGCACGTACACGCATCTGGTGTGACCCAGCCTTTATGATTGCACATAATTATAAATAGTACCAATTTCTATCTTTAAAACTATTGCCACGTTTCATATAGTTGCTCAGGCATATACTATGCGAGTGTGCGAGCGGGAGGGCAGTAGGCGCGCGCGCCGTCACGTACAGGGCAACAGGAGCGGGGCCCGCGGGTGAATTCAGATTTTTTCCTAGGTTGATGCCCGATCTTATAAACTACAATCAATTTCATTAATAAATTACCATCCAATTTTTTTTGTGCCCACGATAATTAAATTGGGGCAAATTTAAAATTTCAAACAGACGAATACGGGTGCATGAGGTATTTCTGGAATTATACGTTGCACTGGATGGATGGAAGGCGGCCACTTCATTTTGTCTTTCCTTTATACGTAATTTCCTACGGAGTTAATATTCTATACTTAAAATACCTAAATATATTAATATTAAGTAAACTATGTACGATTAATATAATTATTAATAATCGTATTTTTTTCAACTATGTTGAATTCGAACGTAGGAATGGAACATTATCGTCGAAGGTCAAATGGAATAAAAAAAAAATGGTTTGGTAGAATAACCTCGCCAATCTCGCCATAGTTCTTCGGTAAATTTGTTGCCAGCTGTAGCTACTGGCTAAGTGACAAGTTGGCAACGTCGCTCGTTCGTTCGCTCGCAGTGGTGATTCTATTTTGCAAGTTACCTATTCGGCTATTATGTAGACTATAATGTAATACTTATTATGATTATACGAGGGGCCGCACATAGTGTGCCACTAAGAGGGATAGACATAGTCACTTACTACTAAGAAGATACTTGTGTGTGTGGCACTTAGACTTAGCATCTAACACACACACACACAAAAAATAGTGGCACAGTGATAAGGACGGACGATTATCGTTCCTTTTCACTTCCACTAGTAAAAAGTTTCATAAGACCATCCCTTTCGTTCTTGCTATTATTATTACGTTGTCAAATCCATATCCATATTCTAAATCCATGTGATTATAGCATGATTATAGGTGTTTCAAAACTTGACGCTTCAATCATGATATTTATGATGGTGAAATTTGTACCGTGATTTATAATACGAGATACGAGTTATTACTATTACCAGTGGCGGCTGTAGGCGCTGCACTACCTACCATAAAATTTGACAGAATCGTCATCAATATTCATTTTTAAATACTCCACGACATTTCTATATTTTTGTTTTCATATAAATACCTAACTATAACTATAGTGGACACC
>JALPQI010013282.1:0-37396 GCA_025490895.1 Thaumatotibia leucotreta | reverse complement strand
TTGTCACTTCCCCAACTATTCCGTGGTAAGAATTGGCTAAGGGTTTCAAGTGTCACCATTTATTTATCGAAGATTGATGATGGGCAGCTGCATCATAATAGTGGACACATTACTGCGATCGCCAACCCACTTGCCCAGCGTGGCGATTATCTCCTAATGCGTTCATACGCATAGGCTAAGGAAAAACCGTTGTTCAGCAGTGGACTGATATAGGCTGATGATGACACTTAACTACAAAAGTGTTCCCCTGCTAGAAGTAATAGCTTATACGTTTAAATTACTATTGAGACAGCGCAGCACTGAAACAATAAGCTTAAAGTTGTTGCAAAAATGTTATATAGTTTTGAAACAAGCAGTGTTTATTTCTGCAAAATTTGTCTATTTCTTTGTTATGACTAAATATATAGAGAAAATATACTACAACTCTAATCCGGCTTTAATTCGCCATATTTCCTACGTTTTAATAAATGTGTTTTGAGCAAAATAAGCAGAGAACAGTCGCTATTTGTACCATTTCGCCTACATTTACGCCCCAAATTTGTAAAAAAATCATCTAAGACCGTCATTTACGACCCTGTCAATTCTAATTGCTCAAAAAAATCGTGGGTGTAAAGGACATACATAGCATTTTGACGTGTCCTTTACAACATCTAACTTCTAAGCCGTTTATCTTTTCACTACGATTGCTACACCAGGTCAAAGACACCAACAATCCACATTGTTTTCATATACACGTCACAAATATAGGTCAAAAAACAAAAAAGTTATTGACAGTTTTCTAAAAAAAAAGTAGTTTTTTGCTTCTCCTGAAAACCTGCATTTTGTCCTTTACGACAATTGAACCCAAAGGTATCGATATGAATGGTTGCCTGTAGTGAGGTTTGGGTTATATTTTGGACCACATCCGTCCATCTACTGGGTGCGCGCCCCCTACTTCTTCGGCCATCATCGACACCACAGAATTAGATTTGGATAGAAGAAACAAGTTCATTCATTTGTATGGCGGCCGAGGGCCGAGCGTGTCAGATTTTGTACTGAAGTTGCTATGATTTTAAATATGTCTCAGGCCCTCGAGTATTCATATTTTTTGTGTTGTTGCAATTAATATTACTTAAGGAGGCATTATTATGTTTTTGTTCACTTCAACTTACAAAATTTGACGCCCGAAAGCTGCAAGCTGCGATTAAAAACGGACAACTCAGTGGATTTCACTGAGTTCATTTGACACGCTAAGTAGATACGTTTGCTTGATCTATGGTATATATGACATCTGTGATCGACACTTCCCGTAATAAAGCGCCTTTCTTTCTATCGCATCCCCACCACGTCGAATTGTGTGGCCGAAGAATTTGAGGACTCTTTGGATGCAAATGCCAGACAGCCTTGTGGTGATATTGAGCTGGTCCAAGATAGACGCGTTGGTCCGGCGTTCAGTCCAGGATATCTGGAGCATTCTGCGCCAACACCATATCTCGAACGCATCAATCCTTCTAAGTGCCCGGGCTTTCAATGTCCACGTCTCGGAAGCATACAAGAAGATTGAGAAAATAAGGCCCACCTGATTACACAGTTATGTTGTTATGACATACCTAAGATTTGTATTGCTATTTCTATTCCTTTATAGGTATAAATATTAGATTTCTAATTGACTTGTATAAAACCGTCGATTTTGTTTTCGTTTCGAGGCTGGTTCTAAGATACAAAAAGGCGTCTGGTATGACCTACAAATTCACCTTTAGGTTTAAGACTAGACGATACAAAAATAATTCTATGAATAACTATATATTTTATAGAATGTGATATTGGTTTTCACTTTTCTTTACAAATTAGGAACAGTCAAGGTCAAAATTTCGATACGCACAAAGTACCAAATATATTTAAACACTTTAGAATTATAACTAATCAAAATATTTTCGAGCCGGATTACTCACGTATTTGGGTCAACATTCTTTTCGTTGTCTTATTTTGTGTCCCTAAAAAACGTGACGCAATGGTGATTTTTGTATGAGATGATGTTTTATTTTCAATTTCTGATGTATGGATTAAAATCTTGCGTAAATAAGAAATGCAAGTGCATCGGATTTTTTTTATATACTGAGTCGAAACGGCAACTTAAAGGGCGATTGTGCACCACAATGAATTTTACTGTCCGGCAGACCGAGTTTTCATGGTCCGATATGGCATGAAAAAAACGCAAGATTGGCTTGTGCACTTGTCCGTCTTTTTACTCGGAGGTGCGGCATAGTAGCATGAAAAAACGGATGATTGGCCTGTAAAATCGGACTATCGGGGACGGTAAAAGTCAGTGCAATTCCGGACGCAGTGCACAAGCATTAACACGTTTTTCATAGCTGTCACCTTGGATCGGAAAAATACTGCCCGGAATGGGGAAAAGTAAAATGTCGGACGGTAAAATTACGTATAGTGCACAAGCTACTATATACATTTAATGGCGTGGCATATCGGACCGTAAAAAACCGGACTACCGGACGGCAAAAGTCAGTGTAGTGCACAAACGCCCAAAGCGTGACAGAGTGGTATGAAACAAAACAGCGAAATTTAATTTTGACCCATTTAAGTCGATGATTGCTCGACATGTTTCGACCCATTAAGAGGGTCCTCGTCCGGAGCACCCTCGGCCAAAGCCCGACGCGTACTGCGGGCCTACGCCCTGCTAGAACGGGTATACTGCATGGCCGCTGCGGTGGTGGCGGGGGCGATGCAAGGAAAGATCTACCATCAGTGTTACTTTTGTCATCAAGGGGGTTGCACGAAACGCTCACTACATCACTTGCTAATAAGGGGGCGTGGACACTGTCCACTGACGTAATACCCAAAACCGTTTTCCAACCAGGTCGCACTGACCAACCGCGATTAAAATTCGGATGGCGACATATTTCGTCCCAGGAGTGTACGGTCGGCTCTAATAATATGTATACGATTTAGATCTTTATGCCTTTGATATATGTTCCAAAATGTATACATATTATTAGACGTGACTGTACAAGATTCCTTATTCCTGTGGGCTGAGCTACATTAGCGAAACTGGCAGAAATATATCAACAAGAATGTCTGAGTAGGTACATACGGAGTATGAGATGAGGAATCGTGATGGCCAGGGCTCTGCGGTTACGGAACACGATGCACTACATCAGATTCGATAAGGTAACCATACTTGCGAGAGAAAAGTTTATAGTGTTGCGTAAAATATGCGAAGCTATCGAAATATGTTTGTGTATATAAGGTGCGACCGCACCTATGCTCAAAAAACGGCGACGGTACGGAATCGCAGTGACGTATCGTATGCGTAACATTTTTGCCGCATGCTCCGCAGACCGCTGCTCAAAAAACGGCGACGGTACGGAATCGCAGTGACGCATTGTATCCGTAACGTTTTTGCCGCATGCTCCCCAGACCGCTGCTCAAAAAACGGCGACGGTACGGAATCGCAGTAACGCATCGTATCCGTAACGTTTTTACCTCATTTTCCCAAAACCGCTACTCAAAAACGATGACGGTACGGAATCGCAGTGACGCATCGTATCCGTAACATTTTTGCCGCATGCTCCGCAGACCGCTGCTCAAAAAACGGCAACAGTGCGGAATCGCAGTGATGTATCGTATCCGTAACGTTTTTACCGCATGTTCCCAAGACCGCTGCTCAAAAAACGACGACAGTGCGGAATCGCAGTGATGCATCGTATCCGTAACGTTTTAGTCGCATTTTCCCACGCCGCTGCTTAAAATGATGCAGCGTTCAAAATCATTTCATTGTACCTACCAAAGTGGATAATTAGCGAGAATTGCAAATGTTAACGTGACACCTGCCATTTATGATACATGACTGCAATTTCGTACCGCTACGTCACCGTTTTTGAGCAGCGGTCTGTGGGGTATGCCAAGGGTTTAGAAACGTTACGGATACGATGCGTCACTGTGATTCCGTACCGTCGCGTTTTTTGAGCATTGGGTCTGCGTAAGTACCTACATAGGTACATTGCAGCAGAGTCGGGCTTAAAAAAAATGACACCGAATTCATACCATATCATCATCAGCCTATGATAGTCCACTGCTGGACGTAGGCCTCTCCTATTAACTATGCGTAATGCGTATAGACGCATTAGGAGATAAATGCCCATAATCGCCATGCTGGGTAAGCGGAAAATCTACAAATACTGTAACAGGGTAAATTATACGCCCGCCCGTATGAAATACACTATATTATACACATGCTGCTAAAATAATGAAGCCAGCAGAACCAAAGTACTTACTTGACCGCAACCGATACAGCTCTCCGAATCGCTAAGCTGAAGTGGCTGTGGGCGGGATACATTGCACGTAGAGCCGATGGCCGTTGTGGTGTAAAGGTTCTCGAGTGGCGGCCACGGATCCGACGGTCGCAGGGGTCCGCTGGCGGATAGCGCAGGACCGTCATTGTGGGAATCTTTGGGGGAGGCCAAGGTTCTGCAATGAACGTATTTTGGCTGATATGGCGATGATGATGATTATTATTTCATTACAGGGTGGTGAAACAGGTCCTAGGAGACGTTTTTGAATAGGGGGGTAAATTATTGAGCTTTACAAAATTAAATCAAGGAGGACTAAAAGGTTTGCTGAAATGGGGTCCCAATTATCGTCTAGAAGCACTATATCTGATCTAATAGAGCTTACAGAGGAAACCTTTCCGCAAGGTACATTCACCTCGGTCATAGTCATGTTAAAATGACAGTAAGCCATTCTTTACAAGACTGCTAAAAGGGACCTCTAAAACTCCTTTGTGTCAAAGATAGAACGATGTTTAGGGCCTATTCGTGTTTGTAAGTTTATTTAATATGGTGTTTAAGGTATAGGTATCATTAGGATTTTTATTTATATTACGATAAATGTACACTATATATCATTGGTACATAGCTAACGAGGAAAGGATGCGAGAAAATTTATCAGCGTGACATGATTGTGACGTCTATTTAATAGAACATTAATTGTTATTGTAGTTTTGTATGATCAATTAATCGAGACTAAATTTAGCGAGAGCTCAAACCCTTAAATTGATTATCGATCTTTGAATATTTGGAAATTTACATATGTATTCAATATTCACATATCAGGCGCAAATACTGCGGAAGTGCGAAATGAAGGGTTGTTAGTATTTCTGTTTTGGCTTATTTCGTTACATTAATAATATATGTTTTTTACTGTATGTATGTAGTTAGTTGATATGTGTATATATTTGTGTCGATACATTGTATACATTGTATCGACACAAATATATGTATGTACGATATAACTATTGTACATGTCATGTACAATAGTTATGTGTTTTTGTTTTTTGTACGTAGGCTGAGTCACACCAGATGCGTGTACGTGCACGTGCCCGTGCGCGTTGCGTGGCGTGCGCGTTGTAGCTTATGTAAATGTCATATTAGATGGCACACCGCTTGCGTGGCGTGTACGTGCACGCCACGCGTTCGTGTTTATAGCCGATAG
This sequence comes from Thaumatotibia leucotreta, assembly GCA_025490895.1. Classification (NCBI taxonomy): domain Eukaryota; kingdom Metazoa; phylum Arthropoda; class Insecta; order Lepidoptera; family Tortricidae; genus Thaumatotibia; species Thaumatotibia leucotreta. The sequence goes on along the minus strand of JALPQI010013282.1, from coordinate 31,909 downwards.
TTAATAGCTCAGTAGCTCACGGTGAGGCCAGTGGCTTAAGATGCCATTTTATGAGGTTGGTATAATTTTCTATTTGGTTGAAGATACAAAGTTAGATTACTCTTTATTTATGTACTCTTGGGGACCCCCGGGGATAAGCGATTGTCTATAAGTGCCATAAACCCTTTTAAGCTAGGTATTTTAAAAGGTTGGCTGGTGTTTGCTTTGACTAATGGTATTTTTAATTTTGTTTCAATAATCAGGGGACATTCCTTATCTACATTTTACATATACAAGGTGGTCCAAAAAAAAAGAACATTCACACTGGCTGTGAAGTTTTGGGACTCAGAATAGGTCACCTAGGACGTTTTTGGAAGTTCCAAAAGGGTCGAGTTTTTTCAAATACGTGCCTACCTATTATACTCGGCCGCTGCAATGAAGTAAGCATGATCTGTCAGTTTCGTAGATTATCTGTCAACAATGTCACTTTTTGACACATAATGTATGGAAATGACAGGTGTCAGGATTTACTTCATAACGGCGGCTGAGTATAGTTATTTAGATAATTAGAAAGAAAGCTAGAGGGACTGAGAATCGTCGTTATAATGTTAGGAATGTAATTTACAATTCGGTTCGAAGGACCAATCTTCTGTATGGAACAATTTAAAAGGCTGTTCGTACCCTACATAAAAATAACTCGCTAAAACTTCATTTTATTTACTTTAACCCCACCAAATCTACTGCATATTTTATTCTTCACGATATGTTTTTTCTTTATTCGATTGTTTTTGCATTCCATTGTTTTTGTGTCATAGGCGATCAGAAAAAAAACCGGTAAGAATTCTCCTACTTTTTCTAGTCAAAATACGATACCGAATGGGCTTTTAAATGGATCACATTAATAATAATCAAATAGTAAAAATACGAAATACAAATAATTTTTCTTGTTAGGTGACGCTCTATGGAAAACATTTTTTTTTGGTGAAAAAAAAATTCTTCCACCATTTTCCTGATCGGAACACGATCCTCAGCATTCCCTTAAACGGAGAACAACCATTAAAATTTCACTAAGTTGTAACACTTTGGACCGTGTGTCTAGACATCTTAATGGATATAATTTATACTGAGCATTTCATCAAGTTTTTGTTGGTTTAGCAGGGATGAATTTAACGTGTAGTATGCCCTAGACTCGGGCAATATCATGGGAAAATAGAATAGAAGTGGAGACTTGTCTTGTGATAGCTTTTTGTAAGTAAGAATTTACCTTGTGTGTAATAGTGGTGTCCTCATGCATTCCATTGTTTAATACCGTTCTGCCTGTGTTGCACTGCCAGTTTAGGTTAATCACAACACTACGCACATTCAGACTATATGTCTTCTTAATAATTAACTTGAAAGGACATTATAAATGCGATTTGTTTCCGTTGTTTACGTTCTTTTGCTAGGTTATGTTCCTGATACATTGATTTGGCATTTGACGTTTGACAGGTGTGCTTGTCTATGGTCCAAAATCCGTTCCACACGCCCGGTTTTAGAAAACATGTTAGATTTTTATTGTCAAGACGTATTATTTACAATTTACCTTTAAAATGGTTTATCTCAATTTCTAGGAACATATTTCTATAAAATTTTAATTGTTGGTAAGGATCGATTTGTGTCCAAGTCTTTCGCACGAGCACAAAAGGTGGCGCTGCGATCGCCGACGCGGTTCTCTCTGGTTCTGCCCAAAATGTTGTCATTGGGAATCCGGCATACGATATGTGAGCATCTAAAATTTAACCATTGGATCCCAATCACGTGGAAATGGTAAGTATTTTGTTAGTACAAGTACAGGGATGCATAATCATCCCTCTAAAATCTCTTTCATAAGTTGATCAATGTAATTTTTGTTTCAGCCGCGCCCGGTATTTCTCTCAACTTAGTAACATGAATAGATAGTCCTGTTCGTTCTAGTATATAAGGATTTGTTAACACCAATTCAACATTTGGTAAGTAGTAAAATGAGGTGTTCCTCACTATAATGCCTAGGATGGCTTTCGATATTGTGAATTGTCAATTTCATAAGATAAATTTCTTTTTCAGCAAACGCCATTTTGACCTGCACGCACATGGACCGCTAACCTTATTTCAATAAAGAAAAAAAACCAGCTTATAAACTGGTAAGTGTTTTATTAAACCCGTGGTTCACGTGTTTAATTACATATAAAAGCTCTTGATAGATAGGTATGAATAATTTCCTAGAATTTAACCAAATTTTGTCTCCATTGTTCCAGGTTTTTATTTTTATTGCTAGTTACATATTTACATCTACTTATTTCATCTTTCTAAATCTTCGGTCCTGTGGATAGTGTCATTTTATTGCGTCGATCTTTTCATCATCCTGGAGTCCTGAGTCTGCACTACGGGTCACCGGCGGTAAACTCGGAGGTCTGGTCCTGTTCACTGCTCCGGCCCACCCATGTCTGGCAGCGGAGAAGTATTCATGAGAGTCTAGTGAAGAGCACCAACCACAAATCACGGTTTCTATTTAAATCCACCGGTACCTAGTAGAGTAGACAGGTATTTATAAATTTCCTATATAAGGTTTGCTGCCAAATTAAACCTCGGACGGTATGTCTCTTATGCCCCGAGCCATTACTGTTTTTGTAAACTACTATATAAAGGGATTCCCTCAAGCTAAAACATAAAATAGCATATAAATTCTGGTTCCTAAATTTTCCCCTGTGAATAGCATTTAACTCACGCTACAACATAAGACTTGTTTACTATTGTCAATATTAATTAGTTCACCGAGTGTGTTACAAACTGCTAGACCATATGTGAATACACGTTATAAACCTAGTGTTATCTTTTATTGCTTGAACCTGACATACGATAGACGGAGGTTGGATCAAAGGGCGTCCATTATTTCTTAAATTCTAGATCCAGACTCTGCTCCATTAGGAGGTGGCCGATCCACGATCCTGAGTTAGTCTCTTACTTAATCTAGCCGTGAGCATTCCTACTTTCTTTATAGTTGAATGGCCCCTGACCATTTATGCTTCAGTGGCGCCCAACGTGGGGCCTTTTGGTGTATGACAGGTTCATGCAATTAATATTTTAGATATAAGGTGTTAATATAAAACTTTCTGCGAATGTTGAATTGATGCTTAGTTCTTAAGTAACTGTTTTAATTTTACTCAAACGTCTATACTATACGTTTAAGAATACAAACTTAAATACGTACTAGCTTATTCTGATATATTGACTTATGCTATATTTTAAACAAGTTCCACTATAGAACTTTTCACTTTCTAAATAATAACTATTATCATAAGTGACTTTATCACGTTAATGTGAAGTAGTAAACCTTATAAAGTTGAAACTATCTTTGAAACTTAAACTGATTTAACAAATATTAAAATAAAACAAACATGGACTTCTTAATAGCTGGTTGCAAAATAACACACCTTCACCAGGACGAGATCTCACATGAATTGTCGATTCGTAAACGTCCAGTCAATCCAACCTCACGTAGGTCGAGTCTTTCTATGGCGTTGAAGCAAACTGCTCAATTAGCTGAAAAGGGTGGTCTGAAGTTAGTAGAAGTGGTTCGAAGCAATCCAGCATCTGAAATTGAAATTTGTCAACGGAAAGCCGAGGAAATCGAGCAGGAGGTTCAGGACGATTTATCAGCCGCTGCTACCGAAAGACTATCATCCCGTTGCAAATACTTGCTGTGTCGCCTTTCTCGTTTACAGGATGAATCTGAAGAAATACAGCTGTTGAAGGCGATGATCAACACCATGTTAGATAAACTGAATAAGGATGATAACTCGTCAATATCATCAAACTCGGATAGCGATGATCCTTCTGTTAAGGAGTCTTGTGTTGTTAAAAAGGTTATCTATCAACCTGATCGAACGTTTAATATCAATTCTTTGAATTTAAAGTTTAGAGGCGACTCTTGTATTCGCATCTTTCTCACCAGATTGGAAGAACTTCGTGTCGCACGTAGGATTTCCGAGGATAGGATTTACCGAGGTTTTCCTGAAATTTTAGAAGGACCTGCTCTGTCGTGGTTCCGTGCCCAGCGCACCATTCTGCGCACCTATAAAGAAGTTGTTTCAGCTTTGCAGGAGGAGTTCGACATACCTGACCTTGATCATATTCTTTTACAGGAGATTCGGAGTAGGACTCAAGCTAGAACGGAGACCATTGTATACTTCGTATCCACGGTTCTAGGAATGTACGAACGGCTTAACCGCCAAGTATCAGAAGAAGAAAAACTTGATACGATGTTGAGAAACATCAGGCCAGAATTTTCGAAAGTCCTTGCTCTGCATGATGTTAAGTCTATCCAGCAATTGAAAACCCTGTGCAAGCGGATTGAGTTATCTCAAGTTAAGGCTGATCATTTTCGTGAACCGGTTTTGCCAAAACAAGATGGCCAGTCCTCATCTTTCGTCATAGGGAAGGGTAAAGAGTTTCCATATAAGTCGACTCCACCTCATCCTCACAATTCTTCCAAAACGTTTGTGGCCGCTGTAGCCCAGACGCCTTTCAATTCTAATCCTCAACTTAAGTGTTTCCGTTGTGGTAGAACCAATCACTCCACTAGATCTTGTAGGTTATCTAGAGATATAGTCTGTTTTAAATGTGGAGAAAAAGGAGTTCGCACTCCGGACTGCACCAAATGTAAGGAGTCAAAAAAACTAAATAACTTTGTCTTTTCTAATAAAAACAACTATAATCCTTCTGCTCCCTTTCACGCAGAAAAGACAATATATTTTAATCCTCCACAGGGAGATGACAGAGTATACGCACTTTTAAATATAATGAGTCTTAACTTTCGTGGTCTCTTGGACTCGGGTGCCAGCACTAGCTTCTTAGGTAGTGATAGCCATCGTATATTTTCTACGGGTGGGGGTATTCCCATTCAGAAACATAAGAAACCGATAATTATTCGCGTAGCTAATGACAATCGTTTGTTATGTACGGAATATATGGTCTTGCCCATTAGTTATAAAGGGGAAGTTAAACTTGTACACTTCAATATTCATTCTCAAATTGCGCAACCTATGGTTCTTGGCTTAAACTTCTGGAGAGCTTATAACTTAGCCCCAGGTCTAATTACTAACATAACTAAAGAAGACAGCCATTATCTGGCTAGCCTTGATTTTGTACCTACTGACACAGGTTTAATAACTTACGATTCGTTAACTCAGGAACAGAAATGTCAGCTCGAAGCTACTAAAAAGTTTTACGATCAAATTGATACGGATAAAGTTGGCCTAGGTAAAACTCACTTAATTGAACATGTTATTGACACGGGGGATTCACCTCCTATCAAACAAAAGTACTACAGACTTAGTCCTAATAAACAAGCAGCGTTAGAAGATGAAGTAAGTCGTATGTTACAAGCGGGAATAGTAGAACCTTCCCACTCGCCTTGGAACTCACCAGTCGTTATGGTCGAAAAACCTAACGGGGATTTAAGATTATGCTTGGACAGTAGGAAGTTGAACTCGGTATCCAAATCTGACGCTTACCCAGTACCTTACGTTCATTACATTCTAGATAACTTACGTGATGCAAAATTTCTAACATCTCTTGACTTAAGTGCTGCGTATCATCAAATACCTCTAAGTGAACAGTCCAAAGAAAAAACTAGCTTCACCGTGCCTGGTAAAGGTCTTTTTCATTATAAACGCATGTGTTTCGGTTTAGTCGGAGCGAGTGCAACTATGCAACGCCTAATGGATACTCTTTTTACGGCTGAATTTGATAACAAGGTGTTTTGTTACATTGATGACATAATTATCTGTACTTCAGACTTTCAAGAACATCTTCGGTTACTAAAGGCCGTTTTTGAAAAGCTAAAATCGGCAAACTTAACTATTAATATGAGAAAATCACTTTTCTGTAGGAGTGAACTCAAGTATTTAGGATATCTTATTGACAAACACGGTCTCAGAACCGACCCCTCTAAAGTGGAGGTTATAGTAAATTTCCCAACTCCAGATGACGCTAAAGCTGTCAAACGTTTTCTTGGTATGTGCGGTTGGTACCGCCGTTTTATAAATAACTTTGCAAAAATAGCTCGTCCGTTATCACGACTTACCAGCAAAAAGATAAAATTTGTTTGGTCAAATGAAGCTAATGATTCTTTTAACTTACTTAAGTCTGCCTTAGTATCAGCACCTATTCTTAAATGTCCTAATTTCCATGAAGAATTCTTTATACATACTGATGCATCCTCTTTCGCCATTGGAGCGGTTCTCACTCAGAAATACGACGGCGTGGACCATCCTATCGCGTATTGCAGCCGTACGCTGAATCAACAAGAGACTAATTATTCAGCTACCGAGAGGGAACTCTTAGCAGTGCTCTATGGGTTAGAACAATACAGAGCCTATGTAGAGGGTAGAAAGTGTTTTATTGTGACAGACCACGCATCGCTGAAATGGTTCTCTAATTTGAAAAATCCGACGGGACGTTTGAACCGTTGGGCTTGTAGACTAAGTCAATTTAACTTTGGGATTATTCACCGTAAAGGAAAAGAACACGTCATACCGGATTGTTTATCGCGTGTTCACATTAGTTCCATTGATGTTCCATCATCACAAGATCCATGGTACCAAGATTTATATAATAAGGTTATCGAAAAACCTTCTCTTTTTCCAAATTTTAAAATAGAAAATAATCAACTGTATCGTTTCTCTAAGAATAAATATCGTCTGACAGATCAATTTGACTGGAAGCTGGTAGTTCCTTATGAGAAGCGGAAAGATGTGTTAAATAGGTATCATGATGATCCTACTGCTGGACATTTTGGGGTGTCCAAGACTCATTCTAAAATAGCCGATGTCTATTATTGGCCTACCTTGTTTCAAGATGTAAAAGAATACGTAGACTCTTGTGAAATTTGCAAGACCTATAAACCTGTTAATTTGGCTCGACCTGGTCTTATGGGATCTCCCAGACGTGTATCGTCACCAGGCGAAGCAATTTCCTGTGATATTCTTGGTCCATTTCCTCCATCTTATATGAGAAATCAATATATCTTCGTATGTACTGATTATTTCAGTAAATATGTAACTTTATTTCCTTTGCGCACTGTAACGGCGAAAGCAATCGTTAAGTGCATGGAAAAAGGAATCTTTCTAGTACATGGGGTACCCAAATATCTCTTCTGTGACAATGGTGTTCAATTTACCTCCAAAGATTTTAGAGACCTGATGAATAAATACAGTGTCCCTCATATTTTCTATAACCCTAGATATCATCCTCAAACTAACCAGACGGAACGCGTAAACCGCGAGCTGGTAAGAACCATTGCATCTTACGTGCGTTCTGATCACCGTAACTGGGACAAGAACCTTGCGGAGATCCAATGTGCTCTCAATAATGCCAAACACGAGGTCACCAAACACACGCCGTATTTCTTGACGCACGGTCGTCAGATGATTCTAGAAGGTTCTCTATATAACGATGATGGTCCTATAGATCAAAATTCCATCCATCTGGATACTAGTGATAACCTTTCTGAAAAATTGAAAGAACTCAAAGTAGTTTTCCAGAAGGTTAAAAACTCGTTGCTTGCCTCCCATGATCGTAACGCTAAGCATTATAACATGAGGAAGCGTAACGTAGAACTCGAAGAGGGCCAAATGGCTTATAAGAAATGTTTTCCATTGTCGAATGCCGCTAAATACTTTTCAGCAAAATTAGCACCCCGGTACGAAAAATGTGTTGTACACAAAAAATTAGGACCACTTGTCTATACTCTAAAGTCCTTAGAAGGGAAACTTCTAGGAAACTTTCATATAAAGGATATAGTCCGCCCTGGCGAAGCCGAGCCGTCATCCTAACGGTACTCGTCTTTCGTTCTGAGACCTAGATATACCCAATACTTATTATATAAGGAATGAGACTCTGTCTACATTAACCTTACTATACGGTTCCGGATGCATACGGAAACCAACAAAATTCCCTATTCTGTCCTTATAAAGACTCATAGAGGAACCTTAATCCTTCAACACTAATATCTTTGCTGAGATTCATCTGACTAGTTAGTCATAAAAAAAAAATACATTTTAACGATTTATTCTCCTAAGTAGGGAAACTTTATCATAGTGATTGAGTTATCTCTAATCAAGAGGAATTCTGCTGAAAGAAGTACATTTAAAAACTATCTTCCAGTGATTTTGACTTGGCCAAAATACCCTTTCGAGATCTAGTAACAGTGAATCAGCTAGTCGTTCTAGCATTCCCTTTGCTACCTCGTGTGTAAATAAATAGGCATTTTCTTTAATAAAGTAAAAGACACAAACGCCTAGATATTAGGTAGTCCTATTAAGCATTTCTATTATTTATTAGCGGTTAAGTCTCGTTGGTAGAAGCTGCAGATTCACCACGATATAATTGTAGTGTAAGAGTAATCGATAAGTTTCGTTGAGTCTCAGGTTGTCCTGGATTTTATTATTAAGTCCTGACATCATCTTCGATGGTCTACCAAGTAGATTTTCTTGTTTAGTCGTATATCATTTAGCCCTATAGCTAGTTTTTATGGTACATGCCTGATCAGCATTCGTACTCCCTCTTTAGGTTTAGGTTTTGTTTAGAATAAATTTATATTCCTAAGTGTTACCGTACATTTAGCAGTTTACTGCCACTCTTAAAACCGTGAACGATAATTTTACTTTATTCCTTACTAACTACTAAACACCCTTACTTTCGCTTATTAATGCTTAATTCGCAATCAACTAACTTAATCAAGCTTATGCCACCCTTTTGCACTTATATCCCCTCATCAACTCCTAACTAATACTTAACATACTCTGATACCTGCTTACTAACGGCTTTACGCAATTAACCTATCCTGCTTAAGCCATGCATTAACCTGTCTCCTGCGGGTTTTTTTTTCCTTCTCACCTACTTTCTTTCTCTTCAAAAAAAAAAAAAAAATTAAATTTTTAATTTAATTTTTTTTTAACCCAACTAAAGATGAACTGTAACACTTTGGACCGTGTGTCTAGACATCTTAATGGATATAATTTATACTGAGCATTTCATCAAGTTTTTGTTGGTTTAGCAGGGATGAATTTAACGTGTAGTATGCCCTAGACTCGGGCAATATCATGGGAAAATAGAATAGAAGTGGAGACTTGTCTTGTGATAGCTTTTTGTAAGTAAGAATTTACCTTGTGTGTAATAGTGGTGTCCTCACCTCATGCATTCCATTGTTTAATACCGTTCTGCCTGTGTTGCACTGCCAGTTTAGGTTAATCACAACACTACGCACATTCAGACTATATGTCTTCTTAATAATTAACTTGAAAGGACATTATAAATGCGATTTGTTTCCGTTGTTTACGTTCTTTTGCTAGGTTATGTTCCTGATACATTGATTTGGCATTTGACGTTTGACAGGTGTCTATGGTCCAAAATCCGTTCCACACGCCCGGTTTTAGAAAACATGTTAGATTTTTATTGTCAAGACGTATTATTTACAATTTACCTTTAAAATGGTTTATCTCAATTTCTAGGAACATATTTCTATAAAATTTTAATTGTTGGTAAGGATCGATTTGTGTCCAAGTCTTTCGCACGAGCACAAAAGGTGGCGCTGCGATCGCCGACGCGGTTCTCTCTGGTTCTGCCCAAAATGTTGTCATTGGGAATCCGGCATACGATATGTGAGCATCTAAAATTTAACCATTGGATCCCAATCACGTGGAAATGGTAAGTATTTTGTTAGTACAAGTACAGGGATGCATAATCATCCCTCTAAAATCTCTTTCATAAGTTGATCAATGTAATTTTTGTTTCAGCCGCGCCCGGTATTTCTCTCAACTTAGTAACATGAATAGATAGTCCTGTTCGTTCTAGTATATAAGGATTTGTTAACACCAATTCAACATTTGGTAAGTAGTAAAATGAGGTGTTCCTCACTATAATGCCTAGGATGGCTTTCGATATTGTGAATTGTCAATTTCATAAGATAAATTTCTTTTTCAGCAAACGCCATTTTGACCTGCACGCACATGGACCGCTAACCTTATTTCAATAAAGAAAAAAAACCAGCTTATAAACTGGTAAGTGTTTTATTAAACCCGTGGTTCACGTGTTTAATTACATATAAAAGCTCTTGATAGATAGGTATGAATAATTTCCTAGAATTTAACCAAATTTTGTCTCCATTGTTCCAGGTTTTTATTTTTATTGCTAGTTACATATTTACATCTACTTATTTCATCTTTCTAAATCTTCGGTCCTGTGGATAGTGTCATTTTATTGCGTCGATCTTTTCATCATCCTGGAGTCCTGAGTCTGCACTACGGGTCACCGGCGGTAAACTCGGAGGTCTGGTCCTGTTCACTGCTCCGGCCCACCCATGTCTGGCAGCGGAGAAGTATTCATGAGAGTCTAGTGAAGAGCACCAACCACAAATCACGGTTTCTATTTAAATCCACCGGTACCTAGTAGAGTAGACAGGTATTTATAAATTTCCTATATAAGGTTTGCTGCCAAATTAAACCTCGGACGGTATGTCTCTTATGCCCCGAGCCATTACTGTTTTGTAAACTACTATATAAAGGGATTCCCTCAAGCTAAAACATAAAATAGCATATAAATTCTGGTTCCTAAATTTTCCCCTGTGAATAGCATTTAACTCACGCTACAACATAAGACTTGTTTACTATTGTCAATATTAATTAGTTCACCGAGTGTGTTACAAACTGCTAGACCATATGTGAATACACGTTATAAACCTAGTGTTATCTTTTATTGCTTGAACCTGACATACGATAGACGGAGGTTGGATCAAAGGGCGTCCATTATTTCTTAAATTCTAGATCCAGACTCTGCTCCATTAGGAGGTGGCCGATCCACGATCCTGAGTTAGTCTCTTACTTAATCTAGCCGTGAGCATTCCTACTTTCTTTATAGTTGAATGGCCCCTGACCATTTATGCTTCAAAGTATATAAAAAACCTTTTGATAACCGCAGGATTCTAAGAAAATTACACTCGCTTTCCCAAAGACTCAAAGCTCATGTACAAAAAAATCGAAAGTGCAATAACATATCATACGCCCGTCGCCCACACACCGCGAGACAATATCAAACTTTCGATTATTGTGACTAATGACACACTGACAGATATGTCATGTTTATGTTTTGTGTTTGTGATCGCGTGGTGACGGTAACAAGAATAGGTATACCAAACGTCAGTAGAATCGAAAAAAAATCGGCCAAGAGCATGTCGGGCCATGTTCAGTATAGGGTTTCGTAGTTATTCGAAAGCGGCTAGGCCACTTTTGTACAATTTATATGCATTATTTCTAGCAAACTTGATGAAATTGTCACCTGCGTTATGGGACAAAATAGTGTCGATCTAAAAGTTGATTGTCCCACCTACCCCTAATGCGATCCATATGCAAAAGTAACTGCTGGACATAGGAAAGGTTTATGTCCAGCAGTGGACTGAGAAAGGCTGATAATGAAGATGATTTAGAGAGTCGAATGACACAAATACGTTTTTTATTACTAATAATTAAATGTAGGTATTTTTAGCATTCGTTTACCTAAGTGTATTTTAGGCCCTCTCGGAGCCTTTTCTGTGAACAGGCACTCGAAAATTTGGAGCCCCATTTTAAGGGCTTCGCTTTATTGGTTACTCCTTCATATAACCCTATCGGTCGTTGACTTCGTAATCCTTTTAGGTCTACGGGTAAAAGCCTTGCGGCTATCTACAAAAATATAAACCAATAAAAATATAATATATACAAGTGCATGCGATACAGCGAAGAAATTTTACCGGCATCCTCGAAAAAATGGCACAAGATTGGCCATCTTAGATATAAATAAAAAGCGTTTTATTCTTACAGAAAATAAATATTCACGTAGCTAGAAACAAATAATGTTGACAATTTCTAGGGATCACTGTTTTGTTTTTTTCGGCGAAAACCCGTCTGCAGATAAATGACTCCTCCAAAGTGGCCCAGTATTCTCTAGATTTTGCTGTGTCGATCCAATTGGAAAATCTTAGACATAGGTTAGGTTAATTAGTTAGTATGAACTCGTATGCGGCGTGAGGCAGGGGGGTTGACGTACCCCAAGTTGTTCAATCTGTATACACCGTGTTTTTATTGATTTCCGTTAAAGGGAAGCTTATTTAGGTCAATAATAATCAATTTCTCTAAGAAACTAGTAAGCATCTTAACTCATACTGTTTTTGAGTTATTAAAAAAATAAGTTTAATGACTGAACAAGTGTATTCCAATCCAATCCTTATTAGTTATTACATCCTAGTGCTACTTATTTTAACATGTGCCGTCAGTCACCTGAAATTAACTTTGTGTTATTCTTAAGGTTCTATCACACTTACTATTTCATTTATTATGTATTAAAACGAAAAATTTTTTTTCGAGTTCGACTAAAAGTTATATACCAGGGTGCTTAGACAAGTTGCCAATCGCTAACTCTTAATCGTCAATCGTCAGCGAAAGGCAGCTAACTGTCTTTGTCGCACTAATAGGAAAGAGTGACAGAGAGGGAAACTACGATACGCTACTAAGCGCTAGCGATTGGCAACTTGGCTAAGTCCTGGTAGATCCAAATAACGTACCAAGCAGCCTGTTAAATTTAACGGAATTTAAAAAACACGGTGTATAGATGCCCTAATCGATGAGCTCAGCAGTACTCGTGTCGGTAACCATATTGATAAAGTTTGCTTTAATAACATACCTTATTCATAAACGGCTCCTAACTTAGCAAACCGCTAAGTATTGTTTGTCCTTTTCGATCTTATCAACATGTCTCTAAGAGCGAAAGGGACAATACTTAGCGGCTTGATAAGTTGGGAGATATTTATGAATAAGAAAGAAAGGTAAAGACTGACCAGCATAACTTTGCACAAGAAAAATGCGGTAAATTAAAAAAAACGTATCCTGGCAACAAATTATCTACCAAATTAAATGACAGTGTGACAATGACAGGCTATTTGATAAGGAAAATAGTTGCCATGTAAAGAATATCGAAAACTGCTTGTGGGTAAATCAACTTTTTTCTGTCTGTTATTGCCATGGTTACGGTCGCCTGAGTCACGCTGGTTTTATGCAAAATTATGCTACTTAATTTATGTAAACATGCATACAGTCCGTATTTGTAGATGGCCCATCAAGAATAGGGTTTATTAACATAAGAAAAAGGCATGTTTGTATAGTTTAAGTATCATAACTATACATGAAATCAGCGTGATTCAGGCGACTGTAACCATGGTAATAAGAGACAGTAAAAAGTTGATTCACCCACAAGCAATTTTTCGATATTCTTAACATGGCAAAGTTATGCTAGTCAGACTCTATGCAGACGACATGGTACTACTGATCTCATCGGTGGGACTGGTAGGAGGTATAAGATATTTATTGAGAAATGTAAAGCTTCTGCTCTTAAGCATAACTTACGATACAATGTCGCGAAGAGTGAGTTTATGGCTTTTAAAGGCTTGGAGCAAGCCATTACGTCCCACTCTCACCCATTCATCTGAATAGTGAACCGTTGAAAAGGGTATATTATTTTAAATGTCTCAGGCTCAGGCACGTGGTCTCCGATGATCTGTGTGATGACGCAGTTATACAGGATACAAAGTGACTTCGGAGACGTCACCAGTTTTATATTTTTTTATCCCCGCTAACAACTAGTAACTATAGCCCCGGGTCTAAATACAGACAACTTTTTTTTAATTTGGTTGTCTTTTATTTTTATCTTTAGTTGTTTTCTTCGTGGGTATGTACCTACAGGTTGGCCAAAAATTTGTGCATTCTCGTTAAGAGTGGGGCTTTAGGAAGCAGAAGAAACACCTTAGAGGATTTTTCTAGAAATAACTTGTAGATTCAGAAGTAAATAGTAGGTATAAGTAGTTATAGTAGCACCTATTAGGTACCTACATATTTATTTAAAAAGAAAGTCGAGTACTACTACTTAGTTATTTTTTCATGAAATTTTGGTATTATAACAAAATAACTGCAATACGAGAAGTTACTAAAATAGTTAAATAATCACCAAATTTAAAATTTGAAAACAACCAACATCAACCGATTTTTTCAAGATCCTCTCATTTGTGGTTTCCATTCTGATCCTATCATCAGACCACAACGTGGTGCCAACGGGACCATCTCGGGGTTACACTTATACACGTTCGATCACAAAAAAAATTGGTTCACGATTCTCGGAGATAGGTATTAGGTAACCTAGTAGAAACGTCGAAATCAGAAGTCGCACCAAGGTACGAGACGTAGGAGATACCGTTACTAAACTCAAAGGAACTGAAAGAGCTCCTGGGCGTCCGTTGGCTCGTTGGGTCGACGACATTCGTAAGATTGCGGGACACTTCTGGGTTAGACTGGCTCAGGACCGAGATGAGTGGCGTACTAGAAGAGAGGCCTATGCTCAGCAGTGGGCGATAAATGGCTGAAATGATGATGATGATGATAAGGTAACCTACATACATCAAAAAATCAGTCGAATTGAGAACCGCCTCCTTTTTTTTTCAAGTCAGTTAAAAACTATTGTCAAAATTGGGTAGCATTAGCTGCAGATTCTATAAGCAAGTTCAATATGCATATACGTATAATTATTATTATCCACTGCTGGACGGAGGCTTACGTCCAGCAGTATTAACTATGCGTTTAGACGCATTAGGAGGTAAATGCCCATAAAAATGCCCATAATCGCCACGCTGGGCAAGCGGATTGGCGATCGCAGTAATAAATTATCCCTTAGTCGACTCTTACGACAACCGCAGGAGGAGTTGGGGTGGTGACAAATTTAATGTATTCTTACTGCCGTCACCACACGGCATATATTATTATAGTGTATATTGATTTATAAAACCTTTTCCCAGGGGTTTTCCTCATGTCTTAGCAGACGGGGTAATAAATTAATATACAACGGTATAAAACGTCTGAATAATGCGACATGTGATGTTTTACCGCCACGCCTACATGGTTTTACTGGCAAAGGGTCTTCCCCGCACATTTTAATGTTATTAAAGTGATACTTTTATCTACGCACATATTATCATTATTTTAACGACAAATGGGACTTAATCGGGTAAACTTACGTTAAATATTATCTTGCCGTTTCGGGCATGATGTTACGTGAGTTTACACTGTTAGGTCGTGATTGTCATTAAAATATCAGTGATAATGCCTATTTATTTTAATGTACATTATCGGTCTAATGTGTACGATATGACATCATTTTAAACCACCATTTCAAGCGAAAAAAAATCTGACCATTTAAAAACAGAATAAAATACAGGAAAAAAATGAATTTACTGAGACATAAAAAAATAAATAAAATTGCTACAGGTGTTCAGACAATTTTAAAAACATGCTGCAATATTGCTCTTTCACTTTTTCTTTTGTTGAAGATAGGGTGTCTGAACCAGTTAAAAGTCCGTAATGTCGATTTTTAAGGAAATAAATAAAGAACAGTTTTCGATGATTTTTTTTATTTTCATGCTCAAAATGTTACAATTGTTGAAGATAGGGTGCCTGGACCAGTTAAAAGTCCATAATGTCGATTTTTAAGGAAATAAAAAAGAACAGTTTTCGATGATTTTTTTTTAAAGTGATATGGCGACGGCAGAAGAGCGTAAATGTCGCGTCGGCCTAGCTAATACGTGCCAGTCCTTGCTGATCGACGTCTTTTTCTAAGGCGACTAGCGGCGAGCGAATCCATGAGTTGGAGCGGGATGCCGATATGGGTACTCCCTCTCGCACATATGGTTTTCCGCTAAACCGGTCGCCTTAGACCAATGTCGTGGCAGCGGCATTAAGCGGCATTAACTTTTTGCACCCGGCTTACGAGTGCTTACTCGTTGCGATTCCGCGTGAATTGTTTTGGGGCGACCATTAAAATACAACAGTCGAATATCTGGGGTCTATGCAACATCTTATAAAGCTTGTCACCTTTAATCACCTCCAAAATCTAGCAATACGCGTTTGCACCTTCTATCCGTCCGGAAAAAAAATTATCAAAGTTATCAATCAAACTCCGGAAGGTTCGCAGAATTGCGTTCTTCCGAGAACGTCGCACCCTGTAACCTTGGCAATAATAGTGGGAAAGGTGAATCGATAGCCAATTCAGCTAACGAGACCTAATAGAGTGGGGGGACCCATTGTCATCCGGTACGGCTACGATATGTATTCCATAACGGACAGCCCACTTAGGACCGGAAATGTTGTCTCTCTCGCACTTGTGAATTCGAGTGTGACAGAAAGAAAGCCTGCCTCGAACCACGATCGACATGTTCGAGGCAAGCTTTTTGTAACAGGGCGATGCGTCTGTCTGACATATATTTTATTAGTTTATTACAGAAATCATAACGGTCCTATCTTTGTCACTCCAAAGAGGGTATCATTAGTGTGACAGAGATAAATACTCGTATTTAACGACTTTATTTGTCGTCTTTTTGTCAAATTGTTAGTTGTTACTTTTATTAAGTAGTAGTACCATGCATTACAAATGAATTTCTAAGCTCTCGATATTATAATATAGGATTATAATATACTTGAGGAACTTACCTGCCTTCGTCTGTACTTACCAGCAGCTTAGTTAAAAGTAATAATTCGTCATCATTTTCAGCCCGTGAACGCCCGCCCTCTACTGAACATAGGCTCTAGGAAGAGAGCTTCGAGTACACTACCCATTCTGATCCTGGGCTTCGATCAGTCTTAAAGTAAGGCCTGAGTGGCGATGTAAGGATGAAGCGGCGCGTCGATCTTCCAAGGGATTTGATCGGACTCAAGTAAAATGTAAGCATTTGCATTAAATACCTCTATTACCTACGCTTCGCCGCATGCCCCGCTCGATTGTTTTTCATAGCTTAAGTGGTGACGGCAGCAACAAAACATTTGTCACCGCCTCAATTCTTCCCGCGGGTCTTGTAAGAGCCGACTAAGGGATTGAAGTGTCACTGATCATTGTTTGATAGAAGATTGATGATGGGCAGCAGCGTCATCATAGTGGATACATTAACGTGATCGCCAATCCGCTTGTCCAGTGTGGTTATTATGAGCATTTACCTCCTAATGCCCCTACACGCATTCTTAATAGGAGAGGGTTACCTCCAGCAGGACTGAAATAGGCTGATGATGATGAAGCGAGTGGTGAAATGGAAACACTTTCAAATTGGACGTTCTGCGGAGTGGCTTTCCTACCTAGAACAAAATGTCGTATCTTACTACATGAATACCGTGATTTTAGACCTTTTTCAATAATAACTAGTTCGGCTTATGACAAGCCCAATGTAGAAAAAACGTGTGGGATTCAATTAATTCTGTCCTAATAACACGTGTGCATTAATATAATTATTTGATTTCGTAATATATTGAAATAAATCCCTAAGAATACGGTCATTCGTTGGATAAGGGATTCATGTGAAAAATATGAAGTAATAATTATTGTGAGAAGTGGTTTTTAGTTCAGTATGCCAGCTAACAACCTTTTGTGCTAGAAATGTGTTACACACGCAATGTTTTGTTATACAAATCCATTAACTATTGCAAACCGTTATTCATAGAGGATTTAGATACTTAGATGCATAATATACAGGGTGGAAAGGTACAACGTTCCTTCCCGCTACCGACAGAGTCTACCAACCATTACGATGAACTTTCACTATGGGACCAACATCAAAAGCGTACATGGAAAATTGACTTTTTCATACTATTGAACTCTACCTAATCACTCACTTTGTATCAGGAGTTAATTTTTTTTTCATATTTCCACTCTGTATATTATGTAAAATGGGAAAATGGAGGTTTTGGATACTTCCAAAAATATACTAGCGCTAAATACCAACGTGAGTTACTCTTTTCCTATTTTGTTACCTAGTGGTGTAGACATTTTAATTTTGTAAATTTATATTATTGGTTATTTATATACAATTACTTAATGTTTTGTAGATTGTGTATTTTCCTGATAATGGGAAATAATAGACAAAAGTGTTAATTATCAATTTAAAAATGCGAATAGAATTAAAGGCGTAATCAGGCATTTAACGTCTCTAAATCTATTCTGAGGCTTACTCTTGGATAGTAATATCAAATATCCAATTTGACACTAATATCTGAGATTAAGCGATATTCTTAGAAGAAAAGTTTGGTGAAATCGAACTCGAACCTTAAACAAGTAAATTATAATGGTATATCTACAAACTTTTAGACAGATGCTCAAGGTGTTCTTGAATTTGAATCCCAGGCCACCAACTTGAAACTATAACATGATTGAATACTGATATTGTATGTCATGTCTCTCATATAATATAACTTGCTGCTTGTAATATTTTGTAGATAGAAAATAATCTTGATTTCATGGCTATGTGAAATGTATTGCTTTATGACTATTATGACATTCAGGGTTAGGATTTTGGTGGCATTTATGGAACAGAGAGCAGCAGTGCAGACGATGTTACAAACATTTTTTACTTGAATAAATGATTAACTTATAAAATAATAACGAAATGGTGTTTAGTTCAAGCTGGATTTATCAATGAATTTAAATAAATAACATGAATTTTATTTTCAGAATCTCATTCAATCATCAGAAAACATGAGTTTTCAGTAAAAATGTTGATAAATGAGAAAATATATTTATTTGATTTTCAAGGTTCTAGTTTTCTCGAAGCCCGTAAATATTATATATAATAATCATAAACTATATTATAAAAAAAAATATTGGACTTCATTTCATAGGTAGTCAAATATGAATACAATAAAATTATTTAATTCTTAAAATGGGCAAAACCCTGTTAAAAAGAATATATTTATGTTTTATTTTTGATTAATTAATTATTCAATCAATCATAAACAATTTGAGCAACGACTCCACTGTTCTCTGTTCACCTAATGCCACCAAAATTCCTAACCCTAGACATTAGTTTTAGTTCCCTTAGTAAGTAGGTAAATAGTTGGCATGGTAATCATAAAGAGAATTCTCATTCCCAAATAAAATAATAGCACCCCTAACGCGAGCTACGAAAACCGCAAATTTCGGGATTTTTTGAGGATTTCTCTCTGTCACTCCAACGAAAGCGTCATTAGAGCGACTGAGAGAAATCCCCAAAATTTACGAACTTCGGTGTTCGCGGTAGCAGACCAGAAATGAAAAACAAAACCTGTACAAAAAAACCCCGAGCTACTATCCAAATTAAAATAAAGTCCATTTCGCGGACCAAATCCCACCGTAACGCAATTCCCCCATTTTTTCTGATCCCCTTTTCTAGGGCACGTAAAATGGAATTGCTTTAGACAGTCTGACGGGCCGAAAGGTCCTAAATCTAAATAGTGCTATAAAGATTCAGGTTATACCGGGAACTAATCCGTCCACAGAGTAGACAAGACAGAAGATTAACATTTTTCACGCATGTATAAAAAATTTTATCATTTAGGAATAGGGAAAAATTACTAAATTTAATGATTAAAATTGCAAGAAAACTATTTGTTTCAGTTTTTTTTTACCTCTAAAAAAATAGCTACTTGTTGTAGGGAACACAGAGGTCCTATTAGACCTAACCTTTACTGGCCGCTAGACAAAAACTGACTAGTAATGTCTTTGAAGGTGATAATTCTATCGAACATATATTGTCAAGAAACTGGAATGTATTCATAATTTAATTTCTCTTATTGTTTTTCAATATTAATTGTATTATCAGTTAATAAAGTTGTGCATGAACATTTCTGTATACTTTGACTGCGAATCCACATTGTCACACAAAATTTATGAATGTAGTGTTATTAGTTATTAAAAATAAGATATGCCAAAACAGTGTATCAACAATTTTTAGAGTACTTTCCCTTGATATCCCGTAGTCATCGGACGCCCGGTATATAGGTATCTAATATATTATCATCGCTTAGTACCCATAAGCCTTAATTGAATTTAGTGTGGGACTAAATTAATTTGTGTACCTACCTAAGTTAAAAAATAAGTTAAACAAATATTCATCAGCCTCCGTAGCGTAGTTGGTAGTGATCTTGCCTAGCTGGAGGTTCCGGGTTCGAATCCTGGTGAGGGCATTATTTGTGTATTTATTGATCTCAAATATTTGATCCTTGGTCATGGCTGTCTATGTCTATGTATTTAAGTATCTATATGTTTATATCTATTGTATAAATACAGTACCCACATCGCAAGCCTTAATTGAGCTTACCATGGGACTAGGTCGATTTGCATAAGATGTCCAAAGATATTAGTTTTTTTTTATTTATTTATTCAGAAAAAAAAAAATATTTCTTTTGAAACAAATACACAATCTTCAACCACAAGATTATCCCAGTATATTAAAAAAACTAAACAATCTAGAATACTTACTTAGTTCTTTACAATATTTTACTAAGAAATGTTTAACTTCTGTTTTTCTCTATAATGCCTAATACGCTGTAACTATCAACCTCGTTTCTTGATTATTGGCACCGTGCGCGATGACAGCGCCATTGACAGGTGGCCATTTTAGACATTATAGTCGCCGCTTTCAAGCGGGAAGTAAGTAAATATTTTGAAAAATATTAATTCAATTTTGTGTTATTTTAATATATAAGGCAATTTTAGACAATTGCAGTCAGTAACATTATTGCTAATAATATTAATATTGTTGTTTTCAGTTAGAAATGAGCCTACTCATAACTAAAACGGGGTTTCGTGCCATCACGCACGACATCGTTTTCCAACCGGAGACGATGAATAAAGGGATCAAATTGGTGCAAGCTGGGCATGTTCTCGAGGTTGAAGATATTCGCCAAGAAGACATGTCCCGTATTATCAAATCCCGAGTGGTTCGCCAAGCTTCAGTGACAGCAACGGCGTACAAGACAACTTTGTAACATAAGTATTATGTAAGCCGATTTTTGTGTTTCGATACCGTTCAATAAAAGTTTTTTCTATTCTCTAACAAATAAATTTACGGGTGTGTAATGATCCGTATAAAAATACTTAATATATTTTCATTCGATATAACAACAAAAAATATATTTTCGAAGTATATAATCGTTCATTGTATATAATAAACTTTTGGTATAATATTAAAATATCTATTATTGTTTAGTATAATGAATAGTTAAAATAACACTTATTTTGTATAACCTTCATACGGTATAATTCTCATTTGATATACAATAATAAACTTTTCTGGGTTGCAAAAAAAAAAATAACCTCGAAGACTAAGGCGGGAGCGACGCTCCCGCCTTAGTCTTCTAACCTAACCTATCAGAGTCGGATCTGCCCCGGAAGGTTTTGTTCGCTCGCTTCGCTCGCTCACTGCAGATTTTGTCCCCGTTCGTTAATAATTATGATCAAAACCAAATTTTATTTAGGAGCCAATATCTTGGTAATTATCAAGTTTTAAGAAAAGTAGCGTTATACTATAAGATCATTATACGAAATATGAATTAAACTAAAAGTATGTTATATGAAATATCATTATTTCAAATGATTATTATATAAAATAATAATTATATCATTTGTAAATATATTTTTTGTTGTTATATGATTCAATAATTATATCAAATGAGCGTTATTGCGACTAATATTATATCAAAAGTTGTTATAGCCTTCGTGACGCACCCTAAATTTACTTACAGCTAAACACCAATTCTCATGTAGAGAGTGTATCGTGCGACTGCGTTTATAATAAGAGTGGGAAATGCAAGCACATTGCAGCACTTATATACTTCATCAATGTTCGATGAATGGTCTTGGAAATCGGTAAAATTTACAGTCACTGTTCTTCTTGGTGTTATTGCAATTAACAATAACACACCTTACTAGGCCCATATTAAATATTTATCTGAAAACGATGAGAAAATATTTGCTGCAGTATGGATTTGACAGCTGAAGTCGGCGACCATAATGTCAATTTTAGCCGCAGCGAGCGCAGCGATCGTTTCGGCTACCCCCTCCACCCGCTTTGCACCCTGCCAATACCGCTACGATTTCAGTACGTTTCGTCATGTTTTATTTGCATACTTTTGGTTGATTACTAAATATGGCTTTTATCCGAAGCGCTATAAGAAAATGATTTTTCTTAACTAGTGCACAAAAACGAACTTTGCGCACGCTTCGCGCGCGCTAATTTCTCTTTTTGACGCACTTGCTATGAAAAAAATCGTCTCTTACAGGTGCAAAAACCCGCACTAGTTAGGAAATGTACTATTTCTTCATTGTAATGCCGCGGCCATATGGTTTTCCGCTAAGCCGGTCGCCTTAGACCAATGTCATGCCATGACATTGGTCTAAGGCGACCGGCTTAGCGGAAAACCATACGTACGAGAGGGAGTAACCATATCGGCATCCCGCTCATCATGCTCATTCGGCATGAGTTGGAGCGGGCCGCTCCAACTCATGGATTCGTTCGCCGCAGGTCGCCTTTTGCTGAGGCCACGACATTGGTCTAAAGCTATAAGAGTCTGGCTTAGCGGAAAACGGTACGTGCGAGAGGGTTTACTCATATCGGCATCCCGCTCCAACTGATGGATTCGCTCGCTGCTGGTCGCCTTAGACCAATGTCGTGGCCGGGCTTTTAAACCAATGTCGTGACCGGGCCTTAATAGTACTTCACGGGTCAACAATAAATAATACAATCCGGAATTATTTTTCTTCGTTTTTTCAAAAGCTGTGTCACGTTATTGTGTAAGCTATCCCGGTAGGTATTGGTTGACTAAGATTTCATTGAACATTTCTCAAAAACGAATTCACAATAAACCCTTTTCTTATTTTGTCGCGAACTTTTTCAATGATATTCCTATAATTGTAGGTGTTATATATGCTATAATTGGTAGTATTGTAGGGTTTGAACCAGTAGTAGATTTTTTTCTCTCTCTCTTGATAATGTCAGTCGATTCGAAAATGCTTATTAATAAGCTTACTTGAATAAAGAATAGTTTGACTTTGCCTTTGATAGTCCTATGACATTTAAAAAAAAACCGGCCAAGAGCATGTCCGGCCATGCTCAGTGTAGGGTTCCGTAGTTATTCTAAAACAGTGTGATTAATATGTATACCTGTACAAAATTGCAAGCTTCTAGTACTAACATCCACAGAGCTATGCTGCGGACAGACAGACAGACGGACAAGGCGAAACTATAAGGGTTCCTAGTTTACTAAGGAACCCTAAAAAGACCCCAATTTACTATTTATTTACCAAAACCAGAGCGCTAAATCCTGAAAGTGGACTAAACTTGTTGACACGGATCAAGTCCCCAGGGCGCAACGGCCTTACCACGAATTATAGTGTTCACCAATAATGATTTCATAAATCGCAATTCATAAATAACACCACACAAAAATCAGCCTATTTCAATTAAACCTAGCCCTTTCCTATTGACTTCGTGGTAGTACATGATCTGAAGATTTTTTATTGTTGCTTTTATAATTGCGTAACGGTCAAAAAAAGCTTTTTAAAATGTCATTTTCTCTTAGGGTTCCGTAGTCAAAATGGTAAAAACGGAACCCATTTATAGTTTCGCCATGTCCGTCTGTCCGTCTGTCCGCAGCATAGCTCAGTGGTCGTTAACACTAGAAATCTGCGATTTGGTACAGGTGTACATATTAATCATGCCAACAAAGTGGTACAATAAAAACTAGAAAATAGTTATTTGTTATACAAGGGTGCAAAGTTGTATTTTACCCGCGAGTATGAAATTGAAACACGAGCAAGCGAAAGGATTCTATAGTTGAACCACGAGCGAAGCGAGTGGTTCTAAAATAGAATCCTGAGCGCAGCGAGTGTTTTAACATACGAGAAGTAAAATACTATTGCACCCGTGTGTAACACAAAACTTTTCCCCTCACTATAGCGAGGAAACTCAAAAAAGGTAATTATTTGTTCACATTACAATCATCATCGGGTTAGTGATAATAATTTTCCAAATACATCATGTTTTTAATGCAAGATTTTGTCGCAGTAAACTTAGCACGAAAAAGTAAACGCAGCACGATTTTAACACATTCCTGTAGTTGCACACCAACGCCAATGCATTATTAAATCATTCTCATTCATTATTTTTACAAAATTTTAACAGAACACCCTGAAAGTTGTTTAGTTTACTATTTTTATGCGTGTTCGAGTCGGTAAATAAAGATTACCTATTATAACCTATAATATTCTTTGACAATGTTGACATTGACATTTTCTGCGTTTTGTGATTGCATCTAGTCATCTTCTCATCATTCACTAAAACAATTGTTACTTATGGAATTTTAGGATTTATATGTTAAAATCATCATATTATATAAAGGTTTGTATTTTACACTAAATTCTGAAACCCATTATTTAATTATCATTATATGGAACAATTTCCATTAGCATTTTACGTTTTGTTATTCCAAAACCAAGGTCATTACTTTGCCACACAAGTGAATAATATGCGTTTTTACACGTTCGTATTAAAGGATAAACGAGCACTTTACGAGCTAGTGAGGGGAAAAAAAATTTGTTCGGGTACCTTCCCAACTGGTGAAGTGGGGATGATTTTTTTATTTGATGTAATCCTACAGTGAGGGGTATCATTAAATAGGTCTCTTAAAAAAAAAAGGGTCTTAAAAGAAAGTATTATTCTAAAGTCAATATTTTCGGAAAAAATCGCTCCAGAAGAAAAAAAATTGTGCCCCACCCCTCTAACATTTGAACCGTAGGTTCAAAATAATATGAAACATATCATGGATCACTTGGGCTTATAGAGTACTTAAAAAAACTATTTTGAGCATAATCGACCCAGCCGCTTTTGAATAGCTACGGAACTCTACACTGAGCATGGCCCGACATGCTCTTGGCCAGTTTTTAAACTTAAAAGTTTGTCAGATGCTGTAAAAAATTATTTCCTTTCCTCATGGCCACTTTGTATTGTGGAAACTTCTGGTAAGGCCCCATGTCTAAGGAAACGTTCCACTTGCATAAACGTTACGAGGTTATTTAATATGAAAGCGTTACTGTTATTGCCCGCGATAACGGCTTGTGTTTAGAAGTTTTTCAGTTTTGGGAACGCTAACCTCGAAGTTGCTAGTGGGTCGGGTCGTGATATTGTTTTATTGTTGCTTATGAAAATAATGTGCGAATGGGAATGAAAGTCATACGATCAAAGAACTGGTCATTGTGTAGCGGAGGAAAGAAAAACAAATGAAACGGGCCAAAAACATGTCGGACATGCTCAATAATTGAGCAATAATGATAATTAAGTAAGGAATCCTAAATTATTTAGGATTCGACAGTTATTAAATATAGCTGGGCCAATTATGTTCGAAATAGTTTTCTTCTATTTGAAGCCTTAATGATTTTTAAATATTTTTCGAACCTGGGGGACTGGGGGTCAAAAGTTAGAGGGGAGATGGGGGATACATTTTTTTTTAGACTTGAGCGAATGTCTCAGAAAATATTAACTGAAAGAAAACTGTTTTTACCAGTATTATTTTTTAATACCTATTCAACGATACCTACTACACACTGGAATATTCCAGCATAAAATAATAAAAAAACATTCCCACTTTACGTGTAGGGGAGGTAGGTACCCGAGGAAATATAAGTTGATTTCATCAGAGATGGTTTTACACGGACAAGTATAATAAAATTAATAAATTAATAAATAATTAGGAGTGGAATGTACCGAATACTTGAGTGTACCTACTATAATTATTGATCACGATTCTGTAAGCAAAACAAAAATTGCTTAGGTAATGAACTTTTGAACTTCAAATATTAACAATAACCTTATTTATGCACTTTGTGTCGGTATCGGTCTAAGTATTAACTTATATCAATGTATGTAAGCATAAATTATAATTTATAATTTGTCCAAAGTTTTCCCACAAATATTCGTTACCACCTCCAATTCCTCTTACCCTGGTACCCGCTATCGAATATTAAACAATCCTTCCGCATTGGGGCTTTGACCTCTGGATCCTCCCTCACCTGTGGAGCTACGCGTCCGTATGGGCCCTCCCCTATCGTCGAGAGGGCTGTATATTCCCCTCGCTCTGGGAACGCCGTTGCAATTTACCTCTTCTCGATTCATGCGAGCCTGGTACTCGAGGTCGAAGTGCGGAGAGATTTTTCCGCGAAAGTGGGTTTTTTCCTGAAAATACCATTTCGCCGACTAACCGAACGGACCCTCACAAATGAACACTTCGGTTCTGGATCAAAGGGATTGCTCAGAGTGTTAACATGACATCTTTCGGTCGGTTATCCTGAATACCCTTTTCATTTGCGTGTTTCCATTGTCCAGTTTGTGTTGCAATTGAAGGGTTGTATTTTCAGAGGTATACCTTCTGGTCGCATAATCTTTTTCAGGCTATTCTATTTTGGCATACTTTTCTTCGCATAATTTGTATTAGCATAAATGTACTGTCGCATAGTAATTATTTCGGCATACTACTTTGTTCGCATATTAAAATTTTGTAATAATTTAACTTGGACTAATTTATATTTGCCTAATGTATACTACGCATATTACTGTTTGGATATTTCGGAAACCATAAGTTTAGTTCCCTATTTGAATAAAAAACTTTTTCTTTGTTTAACATCAATTTGAAATCAAATAACATGCATTTTACATATTGAGTATTTTACATATTTACTGTTGCGGGTCCTTTGAATCTAAAATATTAAAATGCATTACTATCTAATATCAAAGTATAGATAAATTAGGTTAGGTTAAATATGAGTGATAATCGTGAAAGTTTAAATCAATATAGGTTAGGTTAGATTAGTGTGTTGTCCAGGCGCGAAGCGCCTAAACTACGCAGACCGACCTCACTATTGTTCCCATATACTTATTATATAAGTAGATTATACACACTTGATTTGCCATGTTGAAACAATCGGTTTTCCTTAATCGCTTACATTTTTTTATTACTCACCGTCACTTTTATTCATAAAACTAAATATGAATCTACAGTCATTCTCCGTATACAGTAGAACACCTGGATGCTTAGACAAGTTGCAAATCGCCAACGCTTAATCGTCAATCGTAAACGAAAGGCAGCTAACTGTAATAGCATGTCAATCATGCCAGTTGGTAGTCTAATTTTAAATAAATAAATAAATAAATATCTTGGGACATCTTACACAAATCAACCTAGTCCCACGGTAAGCTCAATTAAGGCTTGTGTTGTGGGTACCAGGCGACGATATATATAATAGATATAGATACTTAGATACATACACAGCCATGACCAAGGAACAAACTTTGTGATAAATAAATACACAAAGAATGCCCTCGCCGGGATTCGAACCCGGAACCTCCAGCTTCGTAGGCAGGGTCACTACCAACTAGGCTACAGAGGCTGACAAAATTTTAGGATTAACTATTTGTATGCGTCGTGAAATGATGCGTAATAATTATTATGCAATTTTGTATTTATACTGTGTGATATTAGTTATTATGACGGGTATGCCTTTAATGTGTATGCTTTTAAATATTATGCGTAAAAAAATATGCATAAATATGATTCGCCTTGTCAATATTTCGGCTAGAAGACATTATGCGTAACTATATTATTACATTCGTTAGTATGCATCCCAATAGTGAACCATTTTCAGAGGGTGTGGCCACTTTGAGCTTTGATATGATAGCATATTTTGATATGATGGCTACTGACTGCACTTTATCTTATAGGGCTAACTAATTACACAAGAAATGAAAATTAACTTAAAAACGACCAAAATAACGATTTCAGAAAATGGCAACTTGCTGAAAATGAAAGAAAATGCAACATACGTATACTGAAACCACCAATTCTTGTAACAAAAAACGGCCAAGTGCATGTCGGGCCATGCTCAGTGTAGGGTTCCGTAGCTATTCAAAAACGGCTGGGCGGATTATGTTCGAAATAATTTTATTTTAAAGTATTTTATAAAACCCTAATACACGATTTTGTTAATATTTTTGGAATTGGGTATTAAACAATTAGGGGACGGGTCACTTTTTTTTTAAATTTCTGGAGCGGTACCTAATCGTCACACTGCAAAAAACTAAACAAATATTTTTTCGGATACCTCCCCTACTCGTAAAGTGGGGATGACTTTTTTAATTTGTTTTAATCACATAGTGTGGGGTGTCATTGAATAGGTCTCTTAAAAACAATAAGGGGCTAATTTTTTTTTTCTAAAGTCAATGTTTCCCGATCCAGAATAAAAAAATAGGAGGGGTCCCTCTAACTTTTGATTCGTGGATTCAAAAAATGTGAAAGAAATCCTGAATACTGGGCTAACATAATCGGCGTTTTTTAACAACTATGGAACCCTACACCGACATGCTCTTGGCCGGTTTTTTCAGAAATAGATTAACTTAGGAAATAAAATAAAGCCCTATCAAGACGAACATGAAACGCTTACCATAACTTCTAAGAATTATTTTGAATGTAATTTCATAAATATGCGAAAACATCTCCGATCAGCGACCCTACAAGAAAATGGCGAGGGTCGTAATCAATTACATCACTCAACATCATTCATCTTCATCTCAAATCGCTTAGGTAACGCATCTTTCCGTTTTCGAGTTCATTGACCTCTTCAATGAATTTACAAAACCTATAACAATTTTTCTAGTACAGGATGCTTAGTGCTTACTCGTCTTAGCCAAGTTGCCAATCGCTAACGCTTAGTAGCGTATCGTAGTTCTCCCTCTCTGTCACTCTTTCGTATGAGTGCGACAAAGACAGTTAGCTGCCTTTCGTTTACGATTGACGATTAAGCGCTAGCGATTGGCAACTTGTGTGAAGCACTCAGATGGTGCTTTTTTATGCGCTAGTGCGAGAAGTGGCTCATTTTATGTCAGGTCCAAAACTTTGGAGGGCCACCTGTACTAAAAAGCGCAAGCTAAGTCGTACGAGACACGTGCAAAAAGGAAATTCATGTTTGTCGCACTTGTGTCGCAATAGTACTATTTTAGTGCTGCGTATCTGAATGATAAAAACGGGATCATATTTTACCATAGAAAAATACCTAATTAATCTTTTATTATATGGGGTGTAGGGGACTATACACGTACAGTAGGGATGATTTTTTTTATTTTGCTGTAATTCTGTAGTGTGAATAGGTCTTTTGAAAATAATAAGGGTCCTAAAGTCCCAAAAGAAAGTTTTTCTTTGAAGGCAATGTCTTCGAAGACAAACGCTCCAGAATAAAAAAGAATTAATCGACCTCGCCGTTCGGCAATCACATGTGGTTCGGCTTAAAATGTTTAATTTCGCTACAATTGTTTTTGTTACAATTGAAGGGCCACGGAAAAAACATGTCCAATGTTTAAAAAAATCAGGGCAAATTCACACCTTATTATGTTAAAAGTAAGGTGATTTCTCCTTCTGTAATTTGCATTGACTAGACATGTTATTTCCGTGGACCCTTCAATTGTAATTGAGTCGGTTAACTTCAAACTCAGATAAATCCACTCTTACCACTTGTAGTCCGTGGGCTAGTCGGCCTGAAATTAGAAAACGGTATAATTTGGGGGTACCAAGTGTCCTTTTTACAGTAGTTAGACATATTCATAAGGATGTTAAAAAAGTATGATAGACATCTCAAAGTGGTAGCTAATAGGCATACGGGCTATTTCAAGATTTCCGTTGTATGACAGCTATGGTTAAATTTAGGAGGTACAAATTTTCCTTTTCACGGCTGTTAGGTAAGCTTATAAAAACGTCAAAAATGCAAGATTGCCATTTATAAGTGCTACCTAACAAAAATGGGGGCCAATCAAAGATGGTGGATCTCAAGTTTTACAAAATCAGGTATATCTCGAGAACTATATATATCTAATTATTCTTTTGAACAAAATTAAAGGCATATCTGTAAGCTTCATATTTTGCATATACACCATATTGCTAAAACCAACCAATAATTAATTATGACCAAATTTATGAAAATTTCGTGATTTTGATTTTTTTTGTGTCGTGTTTTTACATAGTAGTCATGACGTTAGAAAAATTAAATATTTTTTTAAAGATAGAGTATTTAATCAGCTTTAATTTGATGTATATAACTTGTTGGCGGTATTAAAAAAAAGACCCATAAAAATATTTAAATGAATTGTAGTCATAATCCACCGTATACTTAGTGATTTATGAGGCGATGGAAGTGCCACTCGTAAATAATAGTGCTTATTTCAAATAATCAAGATTGAAAAATAAAAAAAAACTGAACTGTGAGTCGGACTTCGCCTCTTAAATCACTAAGTATACGGTGGATTATGACTACAATTCATTTAAATATTTTTATGGGTCTTTTTTTTAATACCGCCAACAAGTTATATACATCAAATTAAAGCTTATTAAATACACTATCCTTAAAAAAATATTTAATTTTTCTAGCGTCATGACTACTATGTAAAAACACGACACAAAAAAATCAAAATCAGGAAATTTTCATAAATTTGGTCATAATTAATTATTGGTTGGTTTTAGCAATATGGTGTATATGCAAAATATGAAGCTTACAGATATGCCTTTAATTTTTTTCAAAAGAATAATTAGATATATTTAATAGTTCTCGAGATATACTTGATTTTGTAAAACCTGAGATCCACCATCTTTGATTGGCCCCCATTTTTGTTAGGTAGCACTTATAATGGCAATCTTGCATTTTTGACGTTTTTATAAGTTCACCTAACAGCCGTGAAAAGGAAAATTTGTACCTCCTAATTTTAACCATACCTGTCATACAACGAAAATCTTGAAATAGCCCGTATGCCTATTAGCTACCACTTTGAGATGTCTATCATACTTTCTTAACATCCTTATGAATATGTCTAATTACTGTAAAAAGGACACTTGGTACCCCCAAATTATACCGTTTTCTAATTTCAGACCGACTAGCCCACGGACTATTGAGAGATTATTGAAAAAAGGTGATAATTCGGTGATTTTAAAAGATTATGTTTATTATGGCTAAAGCAATAAAAAATCAATCTTGTTTTTTTTTATATGTTGGCGCAACAAAGTGGCTCCACTCCACGTGATCGTAAGTGAAAAGTAGTTCGACTAACTCCGCTTAAAAACCATCTAAACTAGTGTATCCTTTTCAAATAGTATGAATTTTGTTTGGATTTATTCGTACCTTCATTTGATATAATCGTTTGCAATTTATCTATTTAAAAAAAAACACGACTGACAGCAATATTGAACAAACTTCTTTCGCTGATTGGCTTTAATGGACTTGCCTTCATTTGAAATAAACTATCATATGGATTTACCTGATTTTGATAAAATATTGTGATATTAACTTTATTTTTCTCAAAAACTAAACGAAATTATACTTAACCCATGAAATAGAAATAAAAACAATTTCTTATTATTTACAAAAATCTTACAAAATATCTGAAATGGATGTACCCGAGTTTGAAGTTAACGGACTCAATTTTGCTTTGCAAAAAAGTTGTTACTTACTGTTGATTTGATAAAGTTCCAGCATTAAATAAATTTGATGTTAGTGGCAAAGAAATTAACGCACCGCCCGTCCAATGGTAAGCGGTAAAAGTAGCCTATAGACGCCCCTATTGAATACATCATCATCAACTATGTTAGTCCACTGCTGGACATAAATAGGCCTCTCCTATTAACTATGCATTAGGAGGTAAATGCCCATAATCGTCACGCTGGGCAAGTGGGTTGGTGATCGCAGTAATGTGTCCACTATGATGACGCTGCTGCCCATCATCAATCCTGTAGAATGGTCAGTGACACTTCAATCTCTTAGTCGACTCTTACGACACCCGCAGGAGGAGTTGGGGTGGTGACAAATGTATTCTTACTGTCGTCACCACACGCCGATTGAATTCGAATAACAAAAAATTGTTTAAGACAATGTACAGTTGTAGTACTGTGTAACATTTCAACTTGATCAAATTAAGGCCTCATTGAAAGTGTTTACAAAGTAGATTTATAACATAACC
>JALPQI010013281.1:0-27961 GCA_025490895.1 Thaumatotibia leucotreta | reverse complement strand
GTACCAGCAGGCTCGGGGGGGTGACTCGGGGGGACCGCTGGTGTACGAGGGGCGTATTATTGGTGTAGCCGAGAGCGTACTAAGCGTTAATCCCATTCGATGTATACACCCGTTGGACCTTTTTTGGAATGGATTTATAATACCATACATTCTTAGGATCATCAATGCCTAATCAAGTCAGTCATGCTTGGTGGCCTCATTTATTTAGTTAAGAGATTTGAATACAAGGAGTAATTTAACGGCTCTTCAAATTGGAACTTTGCTGAATTGGTATTCGATATTAAGTTAAAGCTCGGGAAACGCCTAAGGGAAGCAACGGGGGACTCGCGAGCTGGCAGTTTTCTCGCGCAAAGGCACGCTATTGCGATACAGCGCGGGAATGCTGCCTGTATCATGCGCAGATGGGCACCTTGCCGCCGCCGGAGGAAGGTCTGGAGGTGGATCACGTTAGATTTTATAATTTTGTAAGTTACTATTAGGGTTTTTCTTTTATAGTTTTAGTAATATTTTTAAGTTAGATCTAATAATTTTTTTGTTAATGTAATTTATGTTATAATTTTTTTAAATATAGGTCTTAAAGGTCATTGGGCGTTTTATACCCGCTTTATGATTTTTTCGCGTACAGAGACCAAACTAGCTTTAAAATTAAGAGTTAAATCTCACTGTTCTAAGTATGACATTTTTCCGTATGTATCAACCGGGACAAAAAAGTTATTCGACTTTTTGTATCGGAAATAGTGTTTTTAATGTTTTTTTGTTTCTGTTTCAGCATTCTATAATTTTGTAAACGGTTGTGACCTACTTTTCTGGTTTCGCCTTGCAAGAATGCGACTTATACCACTCAGTAGCACTTACATTTACCTACATTTGTGTACGCAGTGGGTCATATGCCCGAACAAAATGCCCAATGACCTTTTTTATATTCGCCCGTCATACTTAAGATTGAACTCTTATTAATGGTGTTTAACCTCAATGTTTCCAAATGTTTATGTTATGAAGTTTAACAAATAATAAAATATCCATAGCGTCATTGATTATGTTTTATTAGAATTTTCTAAAGATTGAGTCTATCGCGAACTAGGATCGACGGCGTGTTACCTTTCTGGTACACCTACAGGTGCATGCAGACCAAAAGAGCATTCGCGGTTCTATCCCCCACTCTAGGAAATCAACGAATCACGTTTCGTGTAACAATAAAATTTTACGAAATTCGATCGCCGAGTGGGGGGATAGAACAGCGAATGCTCTTTTGGTCTGCATGCACCTTTAGACTTTAGAGTATGTTCAAATTTGCAAGACAACAGAGAGGCAACACCTCGATCGTGGTTCGCCGTAAGTCTTATAAACGGCAATTTTGCGGGTATGTATTATAACCAAAGTGATTTACAGCAAGTCACAGAAAGCAAACAAATAAAACTACAATAAAATAAGTAAAAAAAGTTTTAAGTTAAACGGTTTTTATTGCACCAAAAACTAGAAAATAAAAATTTATTGTATCTAACCGTAGATGTTACTTTCTGTAGATTACTCACGTGAAACTATTATCACTGTGGTCTTCCCAAGTCGGATGCTGAAAGCTACGTTTAGCCTCTATGTCAGTGGATTAAGCGTTACCTAATCGGAAAATTTTACCAAACTAAAATAAAAACGTGGGGCGTACGCAATTGTGATTAAGTCACTATAGTGATTTAAGAACACACATAGAAATCAAGACAGGAACAGTGTAATAAGTTTTGTTCTGGCCTTGATAAAAGCTATTTAACTCTGTAGAAGTGATGGAACAGATGGATGATTAATTGCAAAAAGCTACAATTACATATTTTGAACTTGTGCGTTTCTTTATAATAACGCCCCACGTTTTTATTTTAGTTTGGTAAAAGTTTCCGATTAGGTAACGCTTAATCCACTGACATAGAGGCTAAACGTAGCTTTCAGCATCCGACTTGGGAAGACCAAAGTGATAATAGTTTCACGTGAGTAATCTACAGAAAGTAACATCTACGGTTAGATACAATAAATTTTTATTTTCTAGTTTTTGGTGCAATAAAAACCGTTTAACTTAAAACTTTTTTTACTTATTTTATTTTCAAGTTTTTAGTGCAATTGTTAAGATAATTTCCGATACTATACCTCCTAGATCAAAGATATTGTTTATAATATGTAATACAAATTATGCATGCTAAGTAGCGATTATACTCTCGCACTTTCATCACGAATCACGACACATATGTCAACGTAATGGACATTATTTAATGTGTAACGGGAGGCGAATCCCTGCTGCTTAGATATTTTTAGAAATCCGACACTAAAAAAATATTATTAAATATCTCGATCGACAAATGAAAACCAAAGGCTGGGCGTGGTTAATGTAAGCTTGAATGCCCGAAGTGTCTCAAATGGACGTGTTATTCATACAATAAGTACCTGACAATAAGGAATATATCGATCAATTTGGTTTATTGAGAAAATCAAGTTAAAAGTTGTATATTGTACACATTATACAAGTCGAATTTCAAGACTATAAAATATAAACTCATTCTCTCAAACCAACCGGAGGACCGCAGGTCTGACGGAAAGTCCAACGCGAACCGAGGGCCATAAGGGTCAATCCATGCAATGTATCAACCGGAGGGCCATAGGCCCGACGGCACTATGGAACGCACTATGTAAATCCGAGAGACTCACACTCCCTGTCTATCCTACTGCCCTACGCGACCCCCTCACTCTGTCACTCTATCAGCTGGAGGGCCGCAGGCCCGACGGCTCGCCCTACGCGACCCCCTCACTCTGTCACTCTATCAGCTGGAGGGCCGCAGGCCCGACGGCTCGCCCTACGCGACCCCCTCACTCTGTCACTCTATCAGCTGGAGGGCCGCAGGCCCGACGGCTCGCCCTACGCGACCTCCTCACTCTGTCACTCTATCATCTGGAGGGCCGCAGGCCCGACGGCTCTCTCTACGCGAATCACTCACTCTGTCACTCTATCAGCTGGAGGGCCGCAGGCCCGACGGCTCGCTCTACGCAAATCACTCACTCTGTCACTCTATCAGCTGGAGGGCCACAGGCCCGACGGCTCGCTCTACGCGACCCCCTCACTCTGTCACTCTATCAGCTGGAGGGCCGAAGGCCCGACGGCTCGCTCTACGCGAATCACTCACTCTATCACTCTATCAGCTGGAGGGCCGAAGGTCCGACGGCTCGCTCTACGCAAATCACTCACTCTGTCACTCTATCAGCTGAAGGGCCGCAGGCCCGACGGCTCGCCCTACGCGACCCCCTCTCTCTGTCACTCTATCAGCTGGAGGGCCGCAGGCCCGACGGCTCGCCCTACGCGAACTCCTCACTCTGTCACTCTATCAGCTGGAGGGCCACAGGCCCGACGGCTCGCCCTACGCGACCCCCTCACTCTGTCACTCTATCATCTGGAGGGCCGCAGGCCCGACGGTTCTCTCTACGCGAATCACTCACTCTGTCACTTTATCAGCTGGAGGGCCGCAGGCCCGACGGCTCGCTCTACGCAAATCACTCACTCTATCAGCTGGAGGGCCGAAGGTCCGACGGCACGCTCTACGCGAATCACTCACTCTGTCACTCTATCAGCTGAAGGGCCGCAGGCCCGACGGCTCACCCTACGCGACCCCCTCTCTCTGTCACTCTATCAGCTGGAGGGCCGCAGGCCCGACGGCTCGCCCTACGCGAACTCCTCACTCTGTCACTCTATCAGCTGGAGGGCCACAGGCCCGACGGCTCGCCCTACGCGACCCCCTCACTCTGTCACTCTATCAGCTGGAGGGCCGAAGGCCCGACGGCTCGCTCTACGCGAATCACTCACTCTGTCACTCTATCAGCTAGAGGGCCGAAGGCCCGACGGCTCGCTCTACGCGAATCAGTCACTCTGTCACTCTATCAGCTGGAGGGCCGCAGGCCCGACGGCTCGCTGTACGCGAATCACTCCCTCTGTCACTCTATCAGCTGGAGGGCCGCAGGCCCGACGGCTCGCTCTACGCGACCCCCTCACTCTGTCACTCTATCAGTTGGAGGGCCGATGGCCCGACGGCTCGCTCTACGCGAATCACTTACTCTGTCACTCTATCAGCTGGAGGGCCGAAGGCCCGACGGCTCGCTGTACGCGAATCACTCACTCTGTCACTCTATCAGCTGGAGGGCTGCAGGCCCGACGGCTCGCTCTACGCGACCCCCTCACTCTGTCACTCTATCAGCTGGAGGGCCGATGGCCCGACGGCTCGCTCTACGCGAATCACTCACTCTGTCACTGTATCAGCTGGAGGGCCGAAGGCCCGACGGCTCGCTCTACGCGAATCACTCACTCTGTCACTCTATCAGCTGGAGGGCCGCAGGCCCGACGGCTCGCCCTACGCGATTCACTCACGCTGTTACTCTATCAGCTGGAGGGCCGCAGGCTCGACGGCTCTCCCTACGTGATCCACTCACGCTGTCACTCTATAAGCTGGAGGGCCGCAGGCCCGACGGCTCGCCCTACGCGATTCACTCACGCTGTCACTCTATCAGTTGGAGGGCCGCAGGGCCGACGGCTCTCCCTACGCGATCCACTCACGCTGTGAGTCTATCAGCTGGAGGGCCGCAGGCCCCACGGCTCTTCCTACGCGAATCACTCACGCTGTCACTCTATCAGTCGTGACCCTATGAGTCTATCAGCCGGCGGGCTGCAGTAATGGCATACGGTGCTAAACTGCGGTCGCTTACAATGGGCCTCGTAAGAAGGCTCCAAGTCACCCAAAGGGCAATGGAGAGGCCTATGCTAAGAGTCGCTCTGCGAGATCGGATTAGAAATGAGACCAGCAGAACCAAAGTAACCAATATAGCTCTTTATATCGCTAAACTGATGTGGGCGGGTCTTGTCGCGCGTGGAACCGACGGCCGTTGGGGCGGTAAGGTTCTCGAGTGGCGGTCACATACCGGAAGGCGCAGCGTGGGTAGGCCCCCCACAAGGTGGACTCATGACCTGGTGAAGGTCGCTGGATGCGGGTGGCACAGGGCCGGTTCTTGTGGTAATCTTTGTGGGTGGCCTATATTCACCAGTCAACGCCTTTCGGCTGATATGATGATGATGATGATGATAATTAAATCCGTATGTTTCTGCCTAATGTCTAAAGCAGTACTTCAAAATCTACATATCGCTAAACCTAGCGGTTGTGGCAGGCAGTAACACTGGAGTATCATATTTGAGGAGTTGGACATTAGTATTAAATTCGCATGTTTTTACTTCATATTAAAAGAACTTCTTTAAAATCAAGATATCGATAAAAGATAATCCTTGCGGTTATTGTGGGCAGTACTGCAGCATCAGGAGTGAGGAGTTGGAAGTCAAGATTAGGCTGTTAGTATTTGATTATGCCAAGCATGCTATACTTTCATTTTCACGTGTCTAACACTCTCGGTTAAGGTAAGTAGTACGTCTGCAGCATCAGGCTTTGAGGATACAAGGATACAAATATTATAATATTGCATTGTCATGGGGACTTGATAAAAGTTCCAAATTTTATTGATTTCGGTGCAGTAGAAGTGGTCGAAAAATCGATCACAAGATTTGAAGCATCGACGACAGTTGATACGCGGTGAAGTTAATAAAAACCGTTTAAAAATGTACTTCATATGCCTTTTATTTCATATGCATTTTATTATTAGTATTAAAATAGTTGATATCAATTAACTATAAAATAATTCAAAATCATCCTATGTGCAGGGTGGCGCCAAATGTAACCTCACACATCTCATAGTTATTCCGCTAAATTGTGAAAAGTTTGATCCAGGACATTAACTTATTTGTAGAAAATCTGTCAGTAATATTTATATATTTATTCGCTGACATTCAAAATTGTTCAAGTCTAGCAAAAAAGATAACATTGTTTTCACAATAGGGTGATATGGGGAGTAAACGGGGGCATAATTAACCTATGACGTTATAGTAATTCCTGCTCAAAATAGCACCTAGGCATACCTCAGTCCAGTGTCAGTGGGGGCAAGTGCCCCCATTGTTTTTTTTTAATGGGGTAAGACAAAAGTCATCTTTCATACTGTGCCAGAAGGATGACTTTTTGTCTCACCCCATTAAAAACCCGTTCATCTTACCCCACCTGACCTTTTTAATTTAAAAGAAGGATTAATGTTATAACATAAATAAAATAAACATAAACAATTCGTGAAACAGACCACATTGTTTTCTACCGATATTTTACAAGAATTATATAAAACATAATCGATGATACTTTCTATGCTATGGATATTGTTAAATTTCATTACAGGAACATTGAAACATTGAGGTTAAACAGCATTCATAAGAGTACAATCTTACGTATGATGGACGAATATGAAAAATTAAAAACTTACATTTAAAAAAGTTATAACATAAATGACTTTGACAAATAAATAATTAGATCTAACTTAAGAAAATGTCTAAAACTAACTAGTTATAAAACAAAAACCACCTCCAAACCTTCCTCTGGCGGCAAGGTGCCCATCTGCCCAATGATACAGGCAGCATTCCCGCGCTGTATCGCAATAGCGTGCCTTTGCGCGAGAAAACTGCCAGCTCCCGGGTCCCCCGTTGCCTCCCTTAGGCGTTTCCCGAGCTACCTATAACTTAATATCGAATACCAAATCAGCATTGTTCCAATTTGAAGAGCCGTTAAATTACTCTTTGTATTCAAATTTCTTAACTAAATAAATGAGGCCACCAAGCATGACTGACTTGAATAGGCATTGATGATCCTAAGAATGTATGGTGTTATAAATCCATTCCAAATAAGGTCCAACGGGTGTATACATCGTAATGGGATAAGCTAGTAGTACGCTCTCGGCTACACCAATAATACGCCCCTCGTACACCAGCGGTCCCCCCGAGTCTCCCCTCCGAGCCTGCTGGTGCTTCCTGGAGCACTTCGGCGCTATACACAATGCGCTATATTTCAAAATACGCATTGTATATTTAACGCAAGGAATCACTACACCCTCACCGACTTGCAGGGGAATTGACGCAGTCTTTTCTATTTCAGCCGAGCTCATCATGTTTATAGACTTGTGTGTAAATCCAAAACCCGCGTATTTAACTGGAAGACCCACTAAAACTTTATAATCAAGCGATAACAATTTTCCATGCTCTTTCTTAGGCACTTTCTCAGTCAATATAAGTGATATGTCATTCAATCCAACCCGTTTTATATAATGAGGATGAGGATATAATTTGATTACTTTCGTATACATATTGGTTTCGTTGGCCGGTTTAGTATACTCCCCGTACCTGATGACCATCTGTTTTGGAGTCTTCGCGGCGACGCAGTGAGCCGCGCTGAGGACCCAGGTCTCCGCTATGAGACTGCCAGTGCAGAATCTGTAGGGCCGGGAACGTTTCTTGTTTTGCAGAAGCACGGCGAACGGGAATTCATTTTTAGAGTCGGTCTCTCCGTCGTACACCCTGAGGTCGGATAGGTCGTTGGAGTCGGCATTGCCAACTATAAGTACCCCCAAAACAAATATGGCATACATTCTCCAATAAGTATATCCCTGGCTGGACTAAATTCTAGGCCTCAACTAGATTCAATTTCAAACAGAATCGTAAAATAAATGAAATGAAAGAAAATGCAATAGCATATTTGATTTCTTTTTTTATGGTGTTTCAAACCAATTTACAAATCAAATAAACTATGATGTAACCATACAGTTATAACTTATAGTGTAGGTACCTACTCTTTATTATTATTTATGGATGGGTAGAATGGATGGTTGGTATACAAGAGTGCGAGATATTTGGTGGTAATCTATTAAAACTTATGAAATGTGATTACCCACCGAACCTTAAATCTCCGGGCGTCCTTGTAGTATTTCATTATAATGTTAGGTTATGTGCTTGAGCTAGTAATTGTGGGTGACATGTGCCCTTAGCTTTTCCAATGCTCCAGGTACTCATACATCCGGTAAACTATGTACAATACTGATGGAACCCCCTTGCGTATCCGAGCTTTTTCACTTTTACTGTCACCCAATCAGCTTAAAATGAAAACACCTTAATTGCAGTCAGCTTTGTAACAACAATTAAGCACTAAATTTCGATAATAACTCGGTTTTGGTGTTAATTCTACAAACTTTAAGCGATATTATAATATAATAACGCCGATCAAGTTTAAATTCCTAAAGATATCGTACTTAATTGTCGTTACAAAGCTGACTGCTATTAAGGTTTTTTAATTTCATGCTAATTGGGTTTCCCTAATAATGAAAATGCCCATTCACTGCCTTCGCCACACGACTTCGCTGTGCCGAAGCTAATAAGGTAGCGGCTTTTGTTGACGGCTTCATTTTAGCCCTCAATATAATTCAAGAATTATCGAAATAATTACATAATGTATCATACGCAATAAAATATTGATTTGAACCGATTTGCGTCATTTGTTTTATTATGTTCGGTCCTAGTAGTTGTTCTATAGCAGTCATGTAGAGGGGTGAGCTCAGAAAATAATGATATATTATTTTAAGATCCAAGTAGAATCCAATAGAAGAAGTTTAAGTAAAGATAAAAGATAAATTCACGAAGTAGGTAGGCCCCCTTTTGCCGTGTGGTGTTAAAAACGGGAAAAAGGAACCAAGTCCGATTACTGCTTTCGATTACTTTTATACGTGTACTTTGTAATCTAGATTCCAAAGTACACATACAAATGTAATTTACAGAAGTTATCAGATATTTTTTTGCCGTACTCTGCCACAGACACTTTTTTTTATGTGACGAAGCTACCTTCGTTTTTAGACAACTGAGCTCTCAGCCCACCTCATGGCGAGCAGGAACTGAGGCCCAATGATATAGTGGCCAGAAAATCGCCTTTGCGCTGCCTACCCTGAGGACTTAGATGGATTGTCTCTATCTATGCTAGTAATTACACCGGCTATCTTACCCCCAAACTGAAACACAGCAGTGCAAACACTGCTAGTTAGCGGTAGGCTAACGGGTAAGACTGTGGTAGGTAACCAAGCGGACCATGTACGAGGTCCTACCATCAGCAAAAGCAGACTTTTGAGTATGCAGCCATTTAATGACGTCATTACGCTGGTGATCTTGTCATTTGCAGGCTTTGCAGCCAAATGGTGAACGAGTACTTTTCTGGAGAGACGCTCTCCCTTTACCGCTAAAGACTCTTCAATTATTGGTAATATTTGGGCTATTCGCTTCCTTTAGTATTCCCAGAATAATAATGACAGGTTTTAAATTGGCTCGAATAAATAAATAATCATTTTAAAAATGCGAATAACCATACTGTATCAGACTGTATCCCGAATGAAGTTTAAAGCAACAAATAAAAAAAAACGCTTTCGCAGTTTTATTTAATACCTACTTTTATGTCAATTCGTAATAAAAACCGTATTTATGGATAAGAGATTTTATAAAATCAATATCAAATCAATTTTGTTTCATTTAAAATATTTTGTTTCTTGTAAAAGACAATTCACCAAAATTTGTTCACATCTTTTTATATTCAGGATTTCTTAGTTTTTGTTGTACAAGATGTACTCTTTCCTCATTCTGGGAGCACTGGTGAAGCTAAGTGCTGCTGCTGGCCAAGCAGGCCTTAGAGTGCATCACGGAGAGGCCGACATACACAACGAGTTCCCCTTCGCTGTCATGCTCCAACTGAAGATACCACCTTTAAAATTCTGTACTGGAAGCCTTATAGCTCAAGACTGGGTACTCACCGCGGCTCACTGTGTCCTCATTCTAGCAGGGTTACCAGAGCTAATGGTAATCAGATATGGAGACTTCACAAAGCCGGCTAAAGAAACCAAGATGTACTCTGACGTGAAAAAGATATATTCTCATCCAAATCATAATCACTTCCAAAACCTCAATGACATAGCGCTTCTTTTAGTCCAAAAGATTCCCGGGAAAAATCATGCTAGACTATTGGCACTTGATTACAAGACTTTAGTTGGACTACCTGTCAAATATGCTGGATTTGGGCACATACAAAAGGATCTTTTGTTGAAGCCGAAGAATGTAAAGGCAATGCAACAAATGCCTCTTCAAGTTGCAGAGGGTGTAGTGATTAGATGTGAAGGTAGAAAGAAGTTTGGAACTCCAGACACGATATGTGTTGCGCCCAAATGTTCTAAGAGGAAGCAGCAGGCTCGACCAGGAGACTCGGGAGGACCGCTGGTGTACGAAGGAAAGCTTGCCGGTGTGGCCCG
The DNA here is from genome assembly GCA_025490895.1 of Thaumatotibia leucotreta. Lineage (NCBI taxonomy): Eukaryota > Metazoa > Arthropoda > Insecta > Lepidoptera > Tortricidae > Thaumatotibia > Thaumatotibia leucotreta. The sequence goes on along the minus strand of JALPQI010013281.1, from coordinate 17,749 downwards.
GACTATAGATACGGTTATTGCCATTTCAGACTACACTTCCGTCAGCCTTTATTTAGAATGGATTTATAATACTGTTCATTCTAAATAGTTTTCTGACTTGTTCATGTGTCGTAAAGTACGCTTTAAAGGTCACGTATTGTGATATTTGTGATGTATTTGTGCTTTTGTCCTCAGCACTATGACTCGGAGGCCATTTTTAGATTTAGAATGTTAGTACTTTGTTTAATTTAAATATAAATCATTTTATTTATTTTACGTAAATTTTAACGTTATTCATATATTCTTTTCATACGATTTAATTAATAGTACGGTCAAATCGTACATAATTTTACCCTAAACTCGCAAATCAAGTAGTATCGTTGCAATTTTGGTATGTTGTTTAGACACCATAGGACAGTATAAAACCATATTTTGCAAGCAAAAAAAAGTTGTGCTAGCTGGGTAGTACGTGAAAAACTGCGAAATTTAAGGCCATTTTTTAGTTTCTGATTTTTATTTAAAAAACCTTACGTTTTTTGATATCATATGTTATAAAACGTTTAAAGACTAATAAATTTCCAACAAGTTGAGCTAACATGCATTACCCTAGGTCTTATAGTTTCAGAGATTCGAGACTTTAAAAAGTACCCCTTTTTATAAACTAGATAAAATTTTGTGTTTTGTTAACGTTTTCGACTTAATATCGCCTCACCTAATTATGCTACGAAAAACATGCAATAATGACCTTATAGCGCACTTAATATTCTTTAATTTAAGGGTAAAATTAGGTCAGTGAACTTTGTAGTTGAAAGTATAAACCCGAAATTCCAAAGGCAGGAGGCCCGCTATCTAAGTTTTTCATACAAATCGCAAGTCGAGTTGCAAAGCTGCAATTTTGGTATATTATAAAGGTCTTATAGATATATACGAAAATGCATATTAAAAGAAAAACAAAAAAATAATTTGGGCACAGGACGTAAAAAACGGAAAAAAAATCGCACTTTTTTTTAGTTTTTGACGTTTAACTAAAAATCTATTATCTTTTTGATACTGATTGCTATAAAACTAAGAAAGAACATTAAATTTGAAAGGATTCGAGCTACGTTGCATCACCGTAAGTTATATATATTTTGAGATAAGACATTTCATAAAAGGCCCTTTTATCAAAACATAAACAAATTTGAGGTTACGTTAAAGCTATTCACTAAATATTGGCAAAATGTTCGCGCTAAGAAAAAAAAAGTAATTGTAGATAATAACTACATTAAATTTGGAACAAATTGAGCCGATAACAATTACTATAAGTCTTATAGTTGGGGGTAAACGAGGCTTCAAAACATGCATTTATTTTCTTAACTTAATGAAGGGCACATTTTGAAATGTCGTATCTCTAAATCTATATAATTTAGGGTAATGCAAGGTAGCTCAAATCCTTTCAAATTTAATATTATTTCATAGTTTTATAGCAATTAGCATCAAAAAGTTATAGTTTTTTAGTTAAACGGCAAAAACTAAAAAAAGTCCGATTTTTTTTTCAGTTTTTTACGTCCTATACCTAGGTAAATCATTTTTTTTTCTTGTAATATGCATTTTCGTACATCCCTATAGAGCCTATATAATAAACAAAAATTGCAGCTTTGCAACACGACTTGCCATTTGTATGAAAAACTTAGATAGTGGACCTCCTACTTTTTGAATTTCGCGTTTTTAGTTTCAATTACAAAGTTTACTGACCTGATTTTACCCTTAAATGAAAGAATATTAATTGCGCTCTAAGATAATTATTTCATGTTTTTCGTAGCATAATTAGGTAAGGCGATATTAAACCAAAAACGTTAGCAAAACTCAACATTTTATCTAGTTTACAAAACAGGGTACTATTTGAAGTCTCGAATCTCTGAAACTATAAGACCTACGGTAATGCATGTTATCTCATCTTGTTACACATTCATTCATCTTTAAACGTTACCTGATACATATTGTCAAAAAACGTAAGGCTTTTTATATAAAAATCAGAAACTAAAAATAGACAGTAAATTTCACAGTTTTTCACGTATAACGCGACTAGCACAACTTTTTTTTGCTTGCAAAATGTGGTTTTATACTGCCCTATGGTGTCTAAATAACATACCAAAAATGCAGCTTTACTACATGTTTTGCGAGTTTAATATACGATTTGACCGTAGTGTTATGCGCTTTTTAATTAAATAAAGACCATGTATTTTCTAAGCCTTCGTATTCGAATCATGTAACTCGATTCGGCCACCAAGCTTACTATAAGGGTGCGGCTCCACTGACGCGGAGCGGAGCGGTGCTGTGGGAGCTCGGCCAATGAGACCGCATCACAGTGTTTCGAATTTTGAATTTAAAGAAAGTAATTGGTGAATTTTGCACAGCTCCGCTCCGCTCCGCGTCAGTGGAGCCGCACCATAATAATCATTGGACCTACTAAAATACCTACTTTGTCTAAACCTTTGGCAGCAGAAAACGGCGTCATATTTAATAAAAAATTGGCACGTATAGTTTACACTCACAGAAAACTTGAATTCGTCGAATTTTATCACTGCCAGAAGTTGTTACACAATAATTACCAAATTAAAAATTTAAAAACAGCCAACTTCAACCGATTACTCCAAGATCCTATCATCTGTGGTTTCCATCATTGGTTTCCTATCATCAAATCCTACTTTCTGAATGCAAACTCTTGTAAATAAATGATGTGATAGGCTAGCACAATCCTACACGTTCGTCACGTAGACAACGTAGTAGAGATTAAATGTAGATTAAACACCTCTCCATGACGATAAAGGATTGCCTCTTAAAACACGTATAAAACATGTATATAGGAGTACGGTTCATCAGAATAGAGGAGAGATCTTACTGAGAAATACAATAGTATAAACGTTTATAGTGTTTTCATATGTCACTCCCCCTCCTTGACACTGTGCCTATTTCATGGCGACCGTGACAGGACAGGACAGGGTTGGGGAGTGACAGGATAAGTGTTGCGGAGTGATAAGTTTAGAACATTTTTTTTGAGCAATTAAAACGACGCAAATACGTGAAATCTACACCAAGAACGTGAACGCCCGCCCGGACGCCACCGATCTTCTGCAGAAGCCTTAAAATGGCGTCGAGGAACAGGGGTTTGGATCGACGAAGGCTGCCTCCAATTGTGTCAGCTGAAAAGGGCTGTCGTCTCCATCATGCAGTCTCCTCGGGAGCAGCACCGCCTGGCTTCCCCCCGGATCCAGCGTTGCATTGGCCGCCGTCAACTGAACTAGGATCTCTGCATATGGCAAGCACCGTGCCGTCAGCGAGCACCCGGCTCAGCCCAGCAGTTCAGCAACGACGAGAGTGCGGTAGCAACATGGATATGCTTAGGTATTTTTTTTGTTGATTTTGGTGTACTGTATAATTATATTTTGTGGTGTGTTAGGTAACAGGTAAGAATAGATCGTTAAATCATTAATTTAGATATTATTTAGGAGCTTGTGTACTCGCGTTTGATCATTTTTTTATGTTGATTATTGTAAAAGTTGTGGGAGAGATTAATTGTTATTTATTTTTTCGAGTCTGTTGTTAATTTTTTTTTTTCCTTTTTTTCGTGTACGTTAAAACATATCTATACCGATAATTAATTTACTATTCAAAACATAAAATTATAGGTATAATAGTAGATATATTTTCGCACATGCAATGCATGTTCAGCAAGGTCAGAGAACGAAGGCTCTTGACTAAGCGAAAATATGTTTTGTTTACCTATACTGTCTTTAAGCATTTGGTCAGACTAATAACTATAATTATGTAATTATCAACCGACTTTTAAAAAAAGGAGGTTCTCAATTTAACTGTATGTTTTTCATTATTAATTAGCTTTATGAACAATTGGTATAAATATTTTTTAACAACAAACAGTCGTGAATGTTAAAATCAACGATTGATGGATGTATAGGAGATTTGTAATTTGATTTGTTGGAGAATAACAGACACAGGTATTAATTATTACAGGAATAAGTTGTAATTGTTGGTTACTTATTTTGGTACATAACTTGTAAAGGTAATCATCATCACATATTGTAATAGGTAATAACATTTTTTGTCTCACCTAATAAACAAGGCGATTTAAATATTAATATTAATACGAAACAATGATATTGTTTCAATGTTAATGTTTTCATTGTCATCATTGTATTACGTGAGTTACGTGATTTGATAATATGTAGTAGTAAGCTATTTTTTATTCCGCGTGAGATAAATATAAAATGCATTATTATATTATATTGATGTAATAATATCACACAAATAGTGAATTTGATAACGGATGGGATATATTTATTATGTTGTGTTAGGTGAATTAATGAAGAAATTTTAATTGTATAGCAATGGTATTCATGGAATTGAAGTCGAAGTTCACGAAGTAGTGTATTTGATTTGATGGTTTAATGTATAATTTTATGTTGCAGTTAGTAAGCCTCACTTGGCTCAAGTTTATTTTAGTTTCCTCGGATTTGACATTGATGTACTTTAGTAGGTAGTGGATAAGGCAACTGGAGAAATGTACGTGGTATACGACTTTTAAGAAATTGACAAGTTAAGACTTTATGTATTGTAAGGAATGTGGACATAATAGGGTTGAATAGCTTAGGTAATGATGGCGAAAACTAAAACAAATAAGTTTTTCATAGAACAATTAGCCTGATCAACTAAGAATTCTTGGAAATTCTTAAATGTTGAGGTTTTCATTGGAATGTTTTGCTTTATATAGATTTGGATTGTTTTCTTATTTGTTTGTTTATTGATTATGATGTAGTTATTTATGATGGCCCGAGAGGCATATTAGGATGATTATAGCAAGGGTACCCAAGATACAAGGCAGGTTTTTTCATCCTTGAGGTTTCGACTATAGATGTAAATAAATATTTATATTAGTTGCGGATGCTCTTGGACATGGTTGTGTTAAATAGAAATGCCTGAGATAAGTAGTGTGTGTGCGTGGATTTTTGTTTTTCCTTGTATCTTGAGCGATATTTTTTTGTATTGTGGTCGGCTGACCGAGTTGTTGAACGCGTGTGTATCCCTTAGCTGAAGTGAAGCGTAGAAAATGCCCGCTTAAAGTGTTGTTTATTTGACTCGCTTTACTTTTGCAGAACGCATATCAGAATTTTCAAGGATGAAGGCGCGCCGAAGACGCAGCATTACGAAGTCTGATTATGCTCTGCAGAAGTTGAAAGCTGTATATGACTGTATTGAAGTTGATTTAGGACTGAAGAAGTTAGTTAACGGAGTATAAAAAAAAACCTATATAGTGTCTAAGACACAAGGACTTGGATATGACAATTTGTTTACTAAACGTGAACTGATTCACGTGACTATTATGCATAAGGAGTTTACTTATACTGATTATTACTAATTTTTTGAAATTAATTTGAAATCTGAAGTGTTGAATGTATTTTTTTGTCTGTGTACTTATAGCTTGTATTTTTTGTAGTTGTGTAATTTTGGTTTTGTATGGTATGTTTTTGGTATGTGTTTCTTTTCAGGGGAGGGAATCCCTTACCTTTTCAGGGGAGGTGTGATAGGCTAGCACAATCCTACACGTTCGTCACGTAGACAACGTAGTAGAGATTAAATGTAGATTAAACACCTCTCCATGACGATAAAGGATTGCCTCTTAAAACACGTATAAAACATGTATATAGGAGTACGGTTCATCAGAATAGAGGAGAGATCTTACTGAGAAATACAATAGTATAAACGTTTATAGTGTTTTCATATGTCACTCCCCCTCCTTGACACTGTGCCTATTTCAATGAAAATTATCAAAAGCACCATACATGTACCTATAACATTTGAAGAGATCCCTCAATTTCTCCAAGATGCCATCATCAGACCCCAACTTGGTGCCAATGGGACCATCTCGGGGTTGTACACGTTCGATCACAAAACAAAAAATTTTAAATCGGTTCACGATTCTCTGAGATACCGGGTAACATACATACAACAAAAAAAAAACAGTTGAATTGAGAAGCTTCTCCTTTTTTTGAAGTCGATAAAAAAAAATTTAACACAAAAATTATAACGTAAAATTTTGTGTTCATAGAGGCGTGTAGTACTGTGTAATTTTTTTTTTAATCGACCAAAATGCTCTTTTAACGTAAATATTTGAGTAAGCATCACGAACACTCTAAAATCGGCGAGCTAATTCTTTCAGATGCTTCTTGGGCACTTTCTGAATCAATATTAGTGCTATATCGTTCGATCTAGTTGCTGGAGTGTAATTAGGATGGGGAAATATTCTGATCACTTTCGCAATAAACTTGGTTTCCTTCAGTCTTTTGTTGTGATCTCCATATCTGACGACTATTTTGTCCGGTGACTGTTTGTAAACGCAGTGGGCTGCACAGATGACCCATTTATCCGATATTAGTCTGCCGATACAAAATCTGTTATACGGTTTTGTATTCATTTGCAGTATTACGGTGAACGGGGTATCGTTTCGAGTTTTTCCTCCAAAAAATTTGAAATTGGCACTGTTCTTGATATTATTAAAGAGCATTAGCATTCCCAGGGCAATTGTTGGTTGCATCTCTTGGCGACCACGAGTAGTAAATAGTACCTAAACCTAAACAAATAAACACAAACAAAAAGTAATGAAATATTAAAAAGTTTGATTGCGGATGGCAATTATTTGGGATTCCTTTTTTATGTAGTTTCATCACAGAAGTCAAATACGCTGAAAATTTAAAATAAATTGGTTTCGAACGAATTACATTTGTTGGAAACATGTATGTAGTGTGTTTTTTTTCAAGTCAATGTATACAGGGCGTCCCAAAGTTATGGGACATGAAGGGGAAGTACCTCAAATATCGTAGATAGGATATTTTGCTGAAAGAAGACTTTATTTTATTTTGAAAATTAAATAATACTGCATTAAAAAAAAACCAAAAAAATTTGCCTTTTAGAAAAAAAAATGCCTAGAGGCATCGAACCTTTTTTTTCGTAATTTTATGATATCATTCGAAAGAATGGATACAAATTAACATGTTTTCTTAAAAAACATAGTATCTAAATCTAAAAGAATAACCAAACAAGTTTGGTTCAAAATTCGAAATAAATTGTAGTTGGTTCGATTTCCGGGTGAAGCAAGTAATTTTTTGAAAAACTTGGAATGCACTATTACTAAATTTTAAAAATAACATTAAGTCTTCTTTCAGCAAAATACACTATCTACGATATTTAAGGTACTTCCCCTTCATGTCCCATAACTTTGGGACGCCCTGTATAGGTTCTCTGGGCCCTATTGAATATAGCTATTCTATTACCTATGTATATGCCCTTATTTAATATACTTACCTTTTTTGCCAGAAGACGCCATGCCACAGTACCAATGTACAGTCGGGTTCAAAATTGCATGGACAGTTTATGAATGAATTCATTCATAAATCGTCCATGCAATTCTGAACGCCACTGTACATCGGTTCAGTGACTCTTATTGGTATTTTAAAAAGCAAATGGTGGCTTAATATAGAGGACAGAAAAATTTCCAAAAATTACAAACAATATAAAGTTTCTTAAAATAACCAGTGAAATGACTTATGAAAATCGGGTAAAAAATATAAATCGTCAACTCGAGTAAATTGTATATATGTATTAAACACGTGCATAGTTGCATACATACTGTATGTGAGCGTCTCAATTTTTTTTTTATAATTTTTTTTTCATACGCTGAGGTAAATTCTGGCTGTCATTTAATTATATTTTATATTGAAAGCTGTCCCAGACATTCCTGCTCTCACATAAATCATAACAAGCTTTACTTCGTCTAGACATACCGTCGCAACCTTCGTAATGTTAAATGAAATATTCAGTGATATTGACTTCGCCTTCCGTTAAATATCGTTGCTGGGTGGTTTGGCATATTTCTGTAGCACACAGAGTGAGCACAGTACTTCATTATCATTATTTGATCCTTAAGACGTCCACTGCTGAACATAGGTCTTTCCTTTGACTATAATAGTCAGTGGCGTGCAGTCGGTACAAATTTGAGTAGGCACTAGGGTCCATACAAAATAGCCCAAAAATTGTTTTTCAGGCCGTATACTAAAACATATTTTAAAGACAAACGGGTCTTAATCGCGTAAACTTACGTTTAACCGGTTGTATACTAAAACCCCGTTTCACAGTCTGTCAGTCTGTGTAAAGGTGCATTTAGACCAAACGAGCATTAGCTCATTCTATCCCCCACTCTACGAAATTCGTTCGTTACACAAAACATAATTCTTCGAAATTCGTTGATTTCGTAGAGTGGGGGATAGGATGAGCGAATGCTCGTTTGGTCTAAATGCGCCTTTAAATTATTCAGGCCGATATCGAAACAAACAATAATTATCAAGAGGTGAGGTATCAGTGCGGGAGTTCTTCAGATGCTTAGTCTGATAAAAAGCTGTATGCACCAACCTCCCAAGGACATCTTGTGTTTGACAGCAACTCTCATCTACCCGTCTCTTTTTAAACGGTTTTTATTAACTTCACCGCGTATCAACTGTCGTCGATGCTTCAAATCTTGTGATCGATTTTTCGACCACTTCTACTGCACCAAAATCATTGAAATTTGGAACTCTTATCAAGTCCCCATGACAATGCAATATTATAATATTTGTATCCTTGTATCCTCAAAGCCTGATGCTGCAGACGTACAGCTTGCCTTAACCGAAAGTGTTAGACACGTGAAAATGAAAGTATAGCATTTTTGGCATAATAAAATACTAACAGCCTGATCTTGACTTCCAACTCCTCATTCCTGGTGCTGCAGTACTGCCTACAATAATCGCAAGGTTTATCTTTTATCGATATCTTGATTTTAAAGATGTTCTTTAGATATAACTTAAGTAGAAACATGCGGATTTAATACTAACGTCCAACTCCTCAAATCTGATTCTCCAGTGTTACTGCCTGCCACAACCGCTAGGTTTAGCATTATACAGATTTTGAAGTACTGCTTTAGATATTTGGTAGAAACATACGGGTTTCATTACCATCATCATCATATCAGCCGAAAGTCGTTTACTGGTGAATATAGGCCTCCCCCAAAGATTGCCACAAGGACCGGCCCTGTGCCACCTGCATCCAGCGACCTTCACCAGGTCATGAGTCCGCCTTGTGGGGGGCCTACCCACGCTGCGCCTTCCGGTACGTGACCGCCACTCGAGAACCTTACCGCCCCAACGGCCATCGGTTCCACGCAATCCACGCGCGGCGAGCCCCGCCCACTTCAGTTTAGCGATTCGAAGAACTATATCGGTTAATTTGATTCTGCTGCGGATGGTCTCATTTCAAATCCAATATCGCAGAGAGACTCCTAGCATAGCCCTCTCCATTGCCCTTTGGGTGACATTGACCCTTCTTATAAGGCCTGCAGCCCTCCAGCTGATATAGTGACAGCGTGAGTGGACCGCGTAGGGTGAGCCGTCGGGCCTGTGGCCCTCCGGCTGATAGACTGACAGCGTGAGTGGATCGCGTAGGGCGAGCCATCGAGCCTGCTGCTCTCCAGCTGATAGAGTGACCGCGTGAATGGTTCGCGTAGCATAGGGCAAGCCGTCGGGCCTTCGGCCCTCCAGCTGATAGAGTGACAGCGTCAGTGGATCGCGTAGGGCAAGCCGTCGGGCCTGCGGCCCTCCAGCTGATAGAGTGACAGCGTGAGTGGTTCGCGTAGGGCGAGCCGTCGGGCCTGCGGCCCTCCAGCTGATAGAGTGACAGCGTCAGTGGTTCGCGTAGGGCGAGCCGTCGGGCCTGCGGCCCTCCAGCTGATAAAGTGACAGCGTCAGTGGATCGCGTAGAGCAGGACGTCAGGCCTGCGGCCCTCCAGCTGGTACAGTGACAGCGTGAGTGGTTCGCGTAGGGCGAGCCGTCGGGCCTGCGGCCCTCCGGCTGATAGACTGACAGTATGAGTGGTTCGCGTAGGGCGGGCCGTCGGGCCTGCGGCCCTCCAGCTGATAGTGACAGCGTGAGTGGTTCGTGTAGGGCGAGCCGTCGGGCCTGCGGCCCTCCAGCTGATAGAGTGACCGCGTGAGTGGATCGCGTAGCGTAGGGCGAGCCGTCGGGCCTTCGGCCCTCCAGCTGATAGAGTGACAGCGTCAGTGGATCGCGTAGGGCAAGCCGTCGGGCCTACGGCCCTGCACCTGATAGAGTGACAGCGTCAGTGGATTGCTTAGGGCGAGCCGTCGGGCCTGCGGCCCTCCAGCTGATAGAGTGACAGCGTGAGTGGATCGCGTAGGGTAAGCCGTCGGGCCTGCGGCCCTCCAGCTGATAGAGCGACAGCGTGAGTGGATCGCTTAGGGCGAGCCGTCGGGCCTGCGGCCCTCCAGCTGATAGACTCACAGCGTGAATGACTCGCGTAGGACGCGTGCCGTTGGACCTGCAGTCATCAGGTTCATAAGACTGAGAGTATGAGTATACCCCTCGGGTTCGCGTAGGGCATGCCGTCAGGCTTGCGGCCGTCCGGTTGACAGACAGAGAGTGTGAGTCCCTTTGGTTCACGTAGTGCGTGCCATAGTGCCGTCGAGCCTATGGCCCTCCGGTTGATAGACTGCATGGATTGACCCTTTGGGCCCTCGGTTCGCGGCGGACTTTCCGTCAGACCTGCGGTCCTCCGGTTGATCGACTGACAGTATGAGTTTATATTTTATAGTCTCGAAATTCGACTTGTATAAAGTGTACAATATAAAAATTTTAACTTGATTTTCTCAATAAACCAAAACGATGGATAATATTCCTTTTTGTCAGATCTCTGTTATCTAAGGTATTGTATCAATAACACGTCCATTTGGACACTTCGGGCATTCAAGCTGACATTTTTTTAGTGTCGGATTTCTAAAAATATCTATTCCGCAGGGATTCCCCTCTCGTTACACATAAAATAATATCCATATGTGTCGTGATTCAAGCGCGAGAGTTAAAAGCTAGCATGCATAATTGTATTGCATATTACAAACAACATCTTTGATCTAGAATAAGTAGGTATAGTATCGGAAATTAAATTTACAATTGCACTACACACGTTTTTATTTCAGTTTGGTAAAAGATTCCGATTAGGTAACGCTTAATCCACTGACATAGAGGCTAAACGTGGCTTTCAGCATCCAACTTGGGAAGACTACAGTGATAATAATTTCACGTGACTAATCTACAGAAAGTAGCATCTACGGTTAGTTACAACTAATTTTTATTTTCTAGTTTTTGGTGCAGTAAAAACCGTTTAAATTAAAACTTTTTTTACTTATTTTTGATTATATTTATTAAAAGAGAACATTCTCAAATTTTACGAAATTTTGAGAATGTTCTGTAATTTGTACATTGCTAGGCAGCGAATAATTTTTATGTAGGTATTATAATATTAATTTACCATTTACTAAAACTACATATTTGGTAAAAATACTGTTTCCTTAAAGTACACTGCGACCAGGCGTTACCCCTGAATATTGTTTCGGCATCGAGCCGGAAAATTGGATTTGCAATCACTTCTTTGTTCCAACCGCGACGCGACGCCATGATCGAAGTCGGCAATTTTTCGGGAAACGTCTTTATTGTATTACGCGTGCTACACTGCCGTGTTGTCACATCTACCAACTTATCGGTAAATCTACCTATTTTGCCATCGTTCTACTTATCTACCGGGTCAAAATTATTTTCGTTATCTTGTTTCATACCACTCTGTCACGCTTTTAGTTGCTGTTTCGACTCAGTATATAAAATCCGGTGCACTTGTATTTCTTTTTCACGCTAGATTTTAATCCATACATCAAAAATTGGAAACAAAACATCATCTCATACAAAAATCACAACTGTGTCACTTTTTTTAAGGACTTAATAAGACAACGAAAAGAATTTGGACCCATTTATCAAAATATTACGATGATGTAAAATTCTCCAAAGGTTTTATCAAATATAAATGTTAACATCGTTAGAGCGCTTTCCGTGCTAAGGTTTGTGGGTAAGATGACATGTCAGCTCGACAAATTGTCACTGACACTACTGACATTGACAGATGCCAGCAAAGAAAGTGATGGTGACAGTTTTTGTGGCATTTTGCTCATGTCGGTTTGTAAAACGGTATATTAAGGGTCCTCGGAAAAAAACATGTCCTGTACTTAAAAAATCAGGGCAAATTCACACCTTATCCTGTTAAAAGTAAGGTGGTTTTTTCTACTGTAATTTGAATTGACTAGACATGTTCTTTCTGTGGACCCTTTTAGATAAGGCGCCATTGGCCTTGACGGCGATGGCAGATCTACCTATTTTTGGCTTCTAATTCTACCTATTTTTGCATGTCGTTCTACCAGTTTGCCCAGGTTGTATGTGACAACACTACGACTTGCCTAGTGATCAGGTGGGATCATGTTGTGGCGAAACAAATGAAGAGGAATTGTTGGCTTCGAACTTTTTTACAATTGAAGGGACAAGTAAGATTGATGCTTGTAAATGGATGGGATGTAACTGTTTTAGAATGGTAACAATAGAATGTTTACGAGTAGCTGATTTATTATGTGTATGTTTGTATTATCGAGATGGCCCATTCGAATATAAATATAATCGTACAAACTTGTTCATGGATCCGGCGGTTAATTAGAATCCCATTATCCCATTCCGATTCTATCCTCATCCTGTCGATTGTTATTTCTAAACATATTCGATTTTTGACAAATAATGAATGAAAAGCTGGTTTACGTTGAGGTTACACTCAAAATTCTTTTCTTTTATGTAAAATGTAGAACAAAAGAAAAAGACTATATTTTCTAATTAATGACTTAAATTTCAATAGCTCAATCTGACGTATGACGGGCAGGATGAGGCACGGATAACAGTGTGGAAAGGCACTTACAGTGACTGGTTCCAAATATACAAATAAAAGCAAATCTCAGCACAAAAAGCAATGACTCAGCAGCGCTGCATGAAGTTGCATGAGCTTTGATCGATGGTGCGCTTAGCTGCCGATGAAACATATATCTGTGCTCATTTATCATTTATTTACATACATCTGCAGCCGTAACATGAGTTGGCAAGTATCGGTTAGGTTGTACGTTAGGTTTTATTCGATACGTACACTCCGTTTGAACTTAGAACACTTCGGATCCAAGAAAGAGACGGAAGGCTCTGGCTACAGCGACGACATGCGATAAAGCAGGACAGTAGTGTTACCTTCGTTCCGAAGGGCTTTCTAACTGCTTGCAATTGCACTGTAAAACAGGCTATTGCAGTCGTTCCAATAAATACGTGTGAGTGCGATGTAATGCTTTACGTATCGAGTAATACCATGGGGGCAAGTGCCCCCATTGCCCCCCCCCCATGGATCCGCGCCTGGGTACGGCTACTGGGTCGTGGAGCAGGAGTGAACAGGGTGGTGTAATGCTATTTCGCCGAAATATTTTTCGTCTAATTTTACTTCCCAACCAACTTATGGAAGGAAAATTCTTTTCGTTGTCTTATTTTGTGCCCCTAAAAAACGTGACGCAGTTGTGATTTTTGTATGAGACGATGTTTTGTTTTCAATTTCTGATGCATGGATTAAAATCTAGTGTGAAATAGAAATACAAGTGCACCGGATTTTTTTATACCCTGAGTTGAGACAGCAACTAAAAGCGTGACAGAGTGGTATGAAACAAGACAACGAAAATAATTTAGACCCGGAAAATGATTCATGGCATACCAAAATTTATCAAATTATTATTTGCTAAGTTTTATTTCACCAAATTTTCGTAACTGTAGTGTGCTATTGTGATGATTCCGCTAAATGAAACTATGGGAAGAAAAGTTTGGGAATTAATAATTAATAATGCCATAAAACTTTTGGACGCATATTGGTGAACCGTCCCCAAAATCACCACTTCAGTGCGACGTAATCATTTTTTATCTGTTTTTGGTAGATACCAATACCAACCTCATACATATGAATAAGCGTAAGTAGCCTTTTGATTTGGATATTGGGAATCAGGCTTGTAAAGACAAGACAAGATTAATCAATTGATTACCATTGTCAATGATTAAAGAGTTCGATGTTTTAATCAAGATTGATTTCGCGATTGATTGATTTCATTTAATTTTATGACTCCATCACATTCATTACCTTAACAACGATAAAACGTCGGTATCTTAATTTAAAGCTGCATTGTTACTTACATACCCACTCCAGTTTAAAATGTGCAGTCAGCAAATGAAATGAAATGAAATTATTATTGCTGAACATGGGTTAGTCATTTATAAACAGGTAAGTTGGTGTTAAAAGCTGCATGTTCCACATGATCTGCCTTGTCAGGCGTGCAGAGTTCGGTCTTAAAATTAAATTGGTAATAAAATAATAACATTAATTATTTAAGAAATAACATACTAAATACAACAAATACTTAATCACAATATTATTTTTACATTTTCACATTTTAGAATGTCTATGTAATTTCATTGTGTAGAATAATCTTTAATAGAATAAAAACATTGATCTAATAATCATTTGTGCAATCGTTTTTTAAATATCTCCTGTTTTAGTGAAGTAGTAGGTATGTACCTAAATTGAAAATATTAGATGCCATATACCAAAGCAAAAATACCATGATCACCGACGTCCGAGCTTTGGATCGAACCCACGTACTCAGCAATCGATCCTAGCAATCACCGGTGAATTGGTGGCCTTTTTTGGTGTATCTTATATTTATTAGTACACTGTGCATCAAGGGAGGTAAGCACAGAATTACTCGAGTCATTAAACTTCTAACACTCTCGTTAGTATTCCGCTTACCGACCGTGATGCATACAATATTTTTCATCACGCTTGCGGACAAAAAAAAGTTTTATGTCAAAATATTATTCTATGACGTACTGACATTGAATTTCAATTTCACTTCACCCTGGGGAATTTCACTTTTCTATTACTCCCGCTACGCACGCAAACAATGGCGCGCTTAGACAGCAAGTGTGATGAAAAAATATTTTATACTTTGAAGATGGTTGCACTCTGTCTTGGATTTCAAGAAAAAAAAAATACCGTGCAGTTTGAAGAAAACTATCAACGCATCACAAACTCAATAAACTGACGCCTATCTAGTCTCGTAATAAAAATTATGCCTGATATTAAATACCTCATAAATCTCTGCGGCAAACCAAATTGTTATGCTAATGTTTCGCACGAGGCTTCTCGTTCTCATTTCAGCTTTAAAACCCCATGTCAAGGTTATATGGAACGTCATTTGTCAAAGACAAAGAAAAATAAGATTGTCTATCTACAACCAAATTACCAATAGTCCGGTTGCTTCTGGACTAAAGCGCGCATTACATTATCCATATAGCAGAGCGCTAATTTACCGTTACTGGATGAGATTAAAGAGAGCTTTGTCCTTATACTATACTAGCTAGCAACACTAGTTAGTGTCTTATTTTCATTTCGGCAGTTATCACATTTTTCGAATCGCACCGCATCTTCCGAACAGAACAAAACATCAAACAGTTGGTATTGTTTTAAGACAGTTGTCTAAACATATTTTCAGAAGTAAAAAGAGACTTAGGCATCAGTGGGCCCTTCTTTTCGTAATCTTTGTTTTTTATCACGTTGAAATGGCATGTCTCTTTAAATATTAATCACGTTTGGAAAGTACCTAAGTATTTCCTTTTGCGTAGTACATGCTTCGTAATTTTGAACTAAAATGCTATAACTCAAACAATAAAAAATAAATATGTTCGATTTCGTCAGTGACGTGTATAATTATATACGTACGTACGGCGTTTCAACGTAATGCACGCCGTAAGCTCAGTAGCGTAGCTTAGTTTTCTCTTTCTCTCTCTGTTATTTATTAGTGCGACTAAGATAGTTATGTTTCGTTCGTGACTTAGATTTATCGACTGGCATCTTTGTCCACAGGTGCATAAAAGCCTCTCATCAACGAACGATCACTCGCCGCTCGATTGGCATGATGATACGAGTGTGATAATTAAACCTCGTTATTATTTACTAGTCTCTGGTAAGGGGTGAAACCCGACAAGAGTTTATTAGGGCATGTTATTAACAATAACGTAGCACATATGTAAGTTAAGTATTCGCATATATTTCCAGGAAATAGAAAATTCTAGTATGTCTTTGAAATACTGTTTTTAAATTGATTTAGGTACTTTATTGACTTTATTCCTAAATTCCCTCTAATAAACCGGAGAGTACAGAAAACCTTAGCAAAATATCAATTGATATTCCATAGTATTATTACTTTCACACGTACTTGTTACTAACTGATCACTTGATCAGATCGGAGGATGGGTTCATATGGAGAAATGTCAAGATCCTAGAGAAGTTTTTCAGGAACAAAATGTACCTGTGGGCAACCATCTAAGTATATTAGTTACGCATTATTTTAAGCCTTTAACCTTAAACAATATTGTAAGTGAATGATCTTCTTGAGCAATATCTATGTTCTAACACGTAAGTGGAAACTGTTTTGGCCAATGTGTTAATTGAAGGAAGAAAACTACGGTTTTATTTTATTTTATTTCATTTACTATTATGGGAAACAAACTGCGAATATTATCTGTAATCGTAATATATAAAATAAAATAAAACCGTAGTTTTCTTCCTTCAATTACTAAATCCGTATTTGTATCATCTCATCTGAAAACGCTCCCTAAACCTGAAGGACCTTTTTCTATGTGGAGCAATTTAAAACCAGTATTTTAAACGTAAGTTCTGTTATGAACAACTATTTCTAAAGGGTAATTCTTTGAGTGTTTCAGACACTTTATTAATCTGGTCACATGTTTATAGAAGTGACTGAATATTTTGGCGCTATTCTTAGTTGCAGTTTCAGAGCCCCCGTATCTCACCATGACAGCAATAAAAGCCAATCACTTTGACCTTACGATGTCTACAAAAGTGTTCAGATGTCTCATTAATTTGATCACATTTTTGTAAAAGCAGCTGAATATTTTGCTGCGATTTTTAGTAGCAGTTGCAGTATCTTACCACGACAGCAAAATAAAAGCCAACCAATCCAGGCATTTATTTCTTCAAAAATCAATGAGACATCAGACTCGATTGAAGAATTATTCAAAAACGGTTAAAGCACAAACCTACCATGATGTTTTAGACACGATACGCGACCATACAGATGTGGGAAATTTCTTTCAATTGAACATCAAACAGTTCCCTTGATTCCAGACCATAGACCACCTCCGTTCTATTAGAAATAGCATAAAACTCATGTCTTAATTGTAAATTATTATTTAGATCAGGTCGCATAACCTCTTGCCGCCTAGACAATAAAATAATGTAGGAAATAGAATAGAATTTATTTTGTTTAAAGAGACCTTTTAATAGGCCTCTGGGAGGCAGGAGGATAAAATAATTTTGGCCGTACAGGTTGATCAATGTAAAAAATGTCTTTTTTGCTTTCAAATGTTTACAGGTTCTTTTTATGTAAACTGTCGTTTAACTATCTGGTTAGAACTATCATAATCAGTTGTGAGGAGATCCGGCTCACCTTTAGTAATTATATGTTTGATGATAAGTGAAAAAAAAAGTTTCTAATAATTTCATTTTTTGAACTGATCAGTTTAGTGCTAAATGATTAAAACCTGCGCAAGTCTAAAATACTTTGTATTATACTAGTACGTACGCGGTACGCGGTAAATTTAACCATTAGGTATTAGTACTAATTGATCAATTGAAATAGATAATACAATTATTGGAAACTTGCCGTCCATTTCAGCTTGGGTAAAATATATTTCGCAATTCGCATGT
>JALPQI010013280.1:0-27521 GCA_025490895.1 Thaumatotibia leucotreta | reverse complement strand
GGATGGACCCTGGACACGCTGGATGCAGGTCGCATCTAACCGGTACATGTGGAGGTCCAGAGGGGAGTCCTATGTTCAGCAATGGACGTCTTATGGCTGAGATGATGATGATGATGATTTGAACAATGTATGGGCATCTTACATATAGCTCAGATATGTGTACATTTTGTAAGTAGAGTCCACTGAATGAAACTCATGCTCACGAGAACGACAAAAGGTTCGGTGGATCTCGGTATTCGGAGCCCTAGTTCACAATGAGCGGCTAGTCATGTCGCCACATTATATGGTCAAAGTTAGGGTTCGCACTCAAAGAGCGACGCCACCCTATGTTTGTCCGCCACATCGCCTATGTTGTCGCCGGCCTCCGCTAGCGACGCCACTCTCCCCGCTACACACACACGTGTAGTGTAGTGTAGTGTAGTGTAGTGTACAGTACACGGCACACACCTGCTGCCGCTGCTGCAGGTACTGCGTGTCGGTGAGCGCCTGACGCGAGCGATGGTGGTCGTGCATGTCGCCGGCCTCCGCGAGCGACGCCACTCTCCCCGCTACACACACACACGTGTAGTGTAGTGTAGTGTAGTGTACAGTACACGGCACACACCTGCTGCCGCTGCTGCAGGTACTGCGTGTCGGTGAGCGCCTGACGCGAGCGATGGTGGTCGTGCATGTCGCCGGCCTCCGCGAGCGACGCCACTCTCCCCGCTACACACACACACGTGTAGTGTAGTGTAGTGTAGTGTACAGTACACGGCACACACCTGCTGCCGCTGCTGCAGGTACTGCGTGTCGGTGAGCGCCTGACGCGAGCGATGGTGGTCGTGCATGTCGCCGGCCTCCGCGAGCGACGCCACTCTCCCCGCTACACACACACACGTGTAGTGTAGTGTAGTGTAGTGTACAGTACACGGCACACACCTGCTGCCGCTGCTGCAGGTACTGCGTGTCGGTGAGCGCCTGACGCGAGCGATGGTGGTCGTGCATGTCGCCGGCCTCCGCGAGCGACGCCACTCTCCCCGCTACACACACACACGTGTAGTGTAGTGTAGTGTAGTGTACAGTACACGGCACACACCTGCTGCCGCTGCTGCAGGTACTGCGTGTCGGTGAGCGCCTGACGCGAGCGATGGTGGTCGTGCATGTCGCCGGCCTCCGCGAGCGACGCCACTCTCCCCGCTACACACACGTGTAGTGTAGTGTAGTGTAGTGTACAGTACACGGCACACACCTGCTGCCGCTGCTGCAGGTACTGCGTGTCGGTGAGCGCCTGACGCGAGCGATGGTGGTCGTGCATGTCGCCGGCCTCCGCGAGCGACGCCACTCTCCCCGCTACACACACACACGTGTAGTGTAGTGTAGTGTAGTGTACAGTACACGGCACACACCTGCTGCCGCTGCTGCAGGTACTGCGTGTCGGTGAGCGCCTGACGCGAGCGATGGTGGTCGTGCATGTCGCCGGCCTCCGCGAGCGACGCCACTCTCCCCGCTACACACACACACGTGTAGTGTAGTGTAGTGTAGTGTACAGTACACGGCACACACCTGCTGCCGCTGCTGCAGGTACTGCGTGTCGGTGAGCGCCTGACGCGAGCGATGGTGGTCGTGCATGTCGCCGGCCTCCGCGAGCGACGCCACTCTCCCCGCTACACACACACACGTGTAGTGTAGTGTAGTGTAGTGTACAGTACACGGCACACACCTGCTGCCGCTGCTGCAGGTACTGCGTGTCGGTGAGCGCCTGACGCGAGCGATGGTGGTCGTGCATGTCGCCGGCCTCCGCGAGCGACGCCACTCTCCCCGCTACACACACACACGTGTAGTGTAGTGTAGTGTAGTGTACAGTACACGGCACACACCTGCTGCCGCTGCTGCAGGTACTGCGTGTCGGTGAGCGCCTGACGCGAGCGATGGTGGTCGTGCATGTCGCCGGCCTCCGCGAGCGACGCCACTCTCCCCGCTACACACACGTGTAGTGTAGTGTAGTGTAGTGTACAGTACACGGCACACACCTGCTGCCGCTGCTGCAGGTACTGCGTGTCGGTGAGCGCCTGACGCGAGCGATGGTGGTCGTGCATGTCGCCGGCCTCCGCGAGCGACGCCACTCTCCCCGCTACACACACACACGTGTAGTGTAGTGTAGTGTAGTGTACAGTACACGGCACACACCTGCTGCCGCTGCTGCAGGTACTGCGTGTCGGTGAGCGCCTGACGCGAGCGATGGTGGTCGTGCATGTCGCCGGCCTCCGCGAGCGACGCCACTCTCCCCGCTACACACACACACGTGTAGTGTAGTGTAGTGTAGTGTACAGTACACGGCACACACCTGCTGCCGCTGCTGCAGGTACTGCGTGTCGGTGAGCGCCTGACGCGAGCGATGGTGGTCGTGCATGTCGCCGGCCTCCGCGAGCGACGCCACTCTCCCCGCTACACACACACACGTGTAGTGTAGTGTAGTGTAGTGTACAGTACACGGCACACACCTGCTGCCGCTGCTGCAGGTACTGCGTGTCGGTGAGCGCCTGACGCGAGCGATGGTGGTCGTGCATGTCGCCGGCCTCCGCGAGCGACGCCACTCTCCCCGCTACACACACACACGTGTAGTGTAGTGTAGTGTAGTGTACAGTACACGGCACACACCTGCTGCCGCTGCTGCAGGTACTGCGTGTCGGTGAGCGCCTGACGCGAGCGATGGTGGTCGTGCATGTCGCCGGCCTCCGCGAGCGACGCCACTCTCCCCGCTACACACACACACGTGTAGTGTAGTGTAGTGTAGTGTACAGTACACGGCACACACCTGCTGCCGCTGCTGCAGGTACTGCGTGTCGGTGAGCGCCTGACGCGAGCGATGGTGGTCGTGCATGTCGCCGGCCTCCGCGAGCGACGCCACTCTCCCCGCTACACACACACACGTGTAGTGTAGTGTAGTGTAGTGTACAGTACACGGCACACACCTGCTGCCGCTGCTGCAGGTACTGCGTGTCGGTGAGCGCCTGACGCGAGCGATGGTGGTCGTGCATGTCGCCGGCCTCCGCGAGCGACGCCACTCTCCCCGCTACACACACACACGTGTAGTGTAGTGTAGTGTAGTGTACAGTACACGGCACACACCTGCTGCCGCTGCTGCAGGTACTGCGTGTCGGTGAGCGCCTGACGCGAGCGATGGTGGTCGTGCATGTCGCCGGCCTCCGCGAGCGACGCCACTCTCCCCGCTACACACACACACGTGTAGTGTAGTGTAGTGTAGTGTACAGTACACGGCACACACCTGCTGCCGCTGCTGCAGGTACTGCGTGTCGGTGAGCGCCTGACGCGAGCGATGGTGGTCGTGCATGTCGCCGGCCTCCGCGAGCGACGCCACTCTCCCCGCTACACACACACACGTGTAGTGTAGTGTAGTGTAGTGTACAGTACACGGCACACACCTGCTGCCGCTGCTGCAGGTACTGCGTGTCGGTGAGCGCCTGACGCGAGCGATGGTGGTCGTGCATGTCGCCGGCCTCCGCGAGCGACGCCACTCTCCCCGCTACACACACACACGTGTAGTGTAGTGTAGTGTAGTGTACAGTACACGGCACACACCTGCTGCCGCTGCTGCAGGTACTGCGTGTCGGTGAGCGCCTGACGCGAGCGATGGTGGTCGTGCATGTCGCCGGCCTCCGCGAGCGACGCCACTCTCCCCGCTACACACACACACGTGTAGTGTAGTGTAGTGTAGTGTACAGTACACGGCACACACCTGCTGCCGCTGCTGCAGGTACTGCGTGTCGGTGAGCGCCTGACGCGAGCGATGGTGGTCGTGCATTCGGCGCAGGAGCGCGTCGCCGGCCTCCGCGAGCGAGGCCACGAACGAGCGTTCGCGCTCGGCGTGCTCGGCGTCGAGGCGTGCTCGCCGCTGTCTGTATGCGTCCTTGCGCCGGTCTTTTGAGACTAGCTCCACTTCCTGAAAGAGATGGGAATTAGTTAGATTGTGAGAAATTAAAATTAACATAGTCGACACTACTCCAGACACAATAGAAGAAACAATGAGATTACGCCTATAGGCGTTGAGTGTCCGCGAAAGTGTTAATATGTCTGACATTTTGAAAAGTTTAAACGTGTATGATTTATTGTTTCACAATTTAGTTGCGAAGAAAATCGTACAAATATGCGTCATTGCGAAGCAATTTCTCATGATCATCATATCAGCCGAAAGACGTCCACTACTGAACATAGGCCTCCCCCAAAGATTGCCATAATGACCGCCACCCGCATCCAGCGGACTCCTGCGACCTTCACCAGGTCATCAGTCCACCTTGTGGTGGGCTTATCCACTAACCATTCTTTAATATAATAGTACTTAATACCCTGGTCACATACACTAGCCTCGCCACGCTGAACGATATTCTTCGCGATTAAATTGTCAAAAACACAATCAAAAAATTATCTCATGCGCGATCCAATACAAATCCACACTTCTCATTCAACGTAAATGTTTAGCTAAAATACACGCTCAGCAGCCACAACTCCTCAATAGACGCGTCTATAAGAATCAAATTGCTTCGCGCTGCAATTTCCAGCAATTTCTTCAGTAGCCTTAGCCCTTTTTGCCATGTTCGTCACAATGAACATAATCTTCGACCCCCTTTTTATATTTTTTAAGACTACTGGGGCCTATTTCTCGAAAGCTTGTAACTTGTGATACAAGCGGAAGTCTTTATCTAATTAATAGTGTTAAAAAGAGACTTCCACTTGTATAACAAGTTATAAGCTTTCGAGAAACTGGCCCCTGCTCTACACAATGGCGAGCCTAGAACGTACGATTTTTATTTAATTTGCCAATATAAGGATTAACCCAATCACATGTACTATCGACAAAATTGAATCCTGACCCACAAAAAGACCTTGTCATAGTAACATTGAAACTCAAATTGTACGTCAGATGCAGCAATTTTCTTTTCAAAGTTACTATGACAAGCTCCTATTGTGGGTCAGGATTCAATTTTGTCGATAGTACACAAGGCCCGGCCGCTCGCTGTGTGGGCTAGTGCTACACACACCTGCTTCAGCAGCCGCAGCTCCTGCTTGAGCGTGTCGCGGAAGTGTCGCAGGTCGCGCTCGTGTTCGGCCCGGAGCCGCTTGGCCGCGTGCCGTACTTCTGCCTGCTCGCTGTTTGTTGCTCGCTGTGTGGGCTAGTGCTACACACACCTGCTTCAGCAGCCGCAGCTCCTGCTTGAGCGTGTCGCGGAAGTGTCTCAGGTCGCGCTCGTGTTCGGCCCGGAGCCGCTTGGCCGCGTGCCGTAGTTCGGCCTCGAGTTGCTGCTCGGCTCGCTCGGCGGCCGCGCGTTGCGCTCGCGCGAGTGTGTCCAGGTCGGTTTCGTGCGCTCGCGCTAGTGATGCTAGTTCCGCTTCGAATCTGAAAGGATACATACATTTTAGAATTTTAACTATCGTGAGACTCAAACCACCTGTGAGCACACGACGGGATCTGGCCGGGATACATAAATCGACGCTTATCATTAATAGCGCTGTATTTCAAGAAGCTACAGTGTCGTAGCAACTTGGCCAAGACTCGCCTCGCTATGAGAAAATGTACCTTAGGCGAAGCTGTTTTAAATTGATAGAGCTGTGCCGTGAGGCCATTTCCTCGCTAAGCAATTGGGTCAGTGTGGATCAGACTAATGGCCGATGCATGTGCCAAAGCAAGTTTTCAAACCAGTCGTGACCTAGTCTAGACTTGACAGTATTTCATTTCATGGCACAACATAAAAAAGTCAATCATTATAATGCTAAAATTTACCATGCAATCATTTTCCATATATCGAGGATTGCCTGATGAAACCCGATAAGTCGCGAAAATCAGTTTTTTAAATACGAACTAGACACTTACGTGAAGTTGCCATTTCAATGAATAGTTATGTCGAATTATCAGGTTTCACCAGACAACTCTCGATATTATCATAGTATCTATACAGGGTGTAATCGATAAGTGTTTACAGGCCATAATTCCGTAAATATGAGAGATATCAGTAAACTTTTAAGTGATATCGAAAGTACGTTATCCAACGAGTAAAATTATACTAATAACTTTTTCTAAATAGATGAAGTAATATTAAAAATACTAAGTTAAAACGCTCCCATACATTTAGTATGTCGACTTACAGCCTTAAAGAATGTCGGTGTCGTAAGAGATAAAACTGTTAGAGATTCGTCATTTGTACGAATATATTGTAATAAAATAATAATACTATCGTTTATGAAATAATGAATCTAACATTTATTCTTAAATGAAAAGTTTGTTATCTTTGACTGAACGGTTACCTACTAAATGTATGGAAGGGTTTGAAGTAAATATTTGGGACAAATCTGATTTAATTTCAAAAAAGTTATTAGTGTAATTTTACTCGTTGGGTAACGTAGTTTCGATATCAGTTAAAAATTTTCTGATATCTCTCATATTTACGGAATTATGGCCTGTAAACACTTATCGATTACACCCTGTATACGATTGACATCTTTCTCAAGGCACCCTAGATTTTTCTTCTACATTCTACTCACCGCTTATCCTGCTGTTCTCGCAGCTGCTGTTCCTTGGCACTAAGGTCTTGGAACTGCTTCTGCTCCTGCTTCTGCAGCATCTTGATCTCGCGAAGCTCCTGTTTGCGGAGCGCGTGGTCGTCCCACGTGCGCCCGCTTTCCTCGTCGCCCCATATAACCTTAGGAGAAATGTTTTTGTCAAAAATATTTTTCACACCACCTATTCGATTTCGGGTCTTTTCTTCCCTGCTAGGAGGGATCAAAGTGGTACTTTTCTGTTCAAGAACTTTCTATTGCCAGCCTAAAAAATTACAATGTAATATGAAAATAAACATAATTGATAAAAATTTCTTCAAAGTCGATTATTTGCATAAATATTGAATAAGTGATATCTTTTATTTTTCTCATAGGTGGTGTGAAAAGCAGTATTTGTCACACGGTATCAAAATTATTTCGTTCACAACCGTAGGCAAAGGGTTTACTCGCTAGTAACATAGTAACGGCAACAAAGCAGTGAATGCAACTAGCACAGGACCGAGGAAAGTGGCGTAACAAAGAAGAAGCCTATACTCAGCTTAGAGTAATTTAGGTTTCAATTATTACTTTGTGTCATTAAATTAAATTTACGCTTGGAGACCTTATACATCTCCAAATGTGCATTACAATAATGTTATTAGTATATACCTCTGACAGAGACCTTTACTTCTCTACAAATTATTACATATACATTTTTGAAATTTTAGAGACTTTACATCTCTTGTTATTATTATTATAATTCAATTTATTGAAATCAATTTTATGTATTATTATTTTTTTTTAATGTATGTTAGTTGTAAGATGTAGATACCATGATTATTTGAAAAAACAAGTCCCGCCAAGTTTCTTACCGGTTCTTCCCGGGGTCAATGGTGCAGGGTTAGAACCGGAAGTAGTTTTAATTTTATGTATCTTAGACGATTCAAAAGAGTTTGTTGCTATTCCAATTTGAATAAAGAATCATTTGATTTTGACTTCTGCAGTGGGTTACCTTGGAAGTGGTGGTGGTGACCATCACGCCATCGATCTCGAACTTTCTCGTGCGTTTCCTCGTTTTCTTCTTGAGGTTGGCCAGGTGGATGTCTTCTTTCGACCTATACACACACATTTTTATGTAGATTGTCACACAACAATAATAAGCAGTGATCGGTATTTTGGATTCTCCCGGCGGGTCTCCTGTAGTAACTTGAAAAATAAACTTTAATTATATTGCCACATTTCTGTTTCATGAAATATGCAGTTTTGTGTATAATACAATAGTGTTAAATAAAATTTTATAGTCACACCCGTATTTTTTTATACGCGAAATCCCGCTAGGGGGAACTCAAAAAACCGATCACTGATAATAAGTTAACGAGACAAATTAATAACCATTGAAAATTGTGTGTCGGTCGATTTTACGATTTTCACTCAAAATTTTTATTCTGTAGGGTTTTTACACTTTTAATATGGCTTTACTCAACGATGAAGCAGTAATGGGCTTTGATTCTTATTTGGTAACAAAGCCTAGTTCTTGTAGAAATGCTTGTAGTAGTTTTCACAAATTGTATTGCTTTCTATGTTTTCTTATGAATGATTGTCAATGATACTTGTAATTATGGTGAAATAGGCCACTGGTATGTTTATCCTAATTAAATTAATTATAAAACAAATTGATGTTTTATAATCATGAATTGATTACAGCGCCCGCTATAGCAAATTCAACGCAATGGAGAGTTGTCGAGTTTACCATTGACTAAATTCGCTGTGATCGACGGAAAGTAATTGGAAGCACGTTGGACCGGTAATCCAGAGAAAGCGGGTTCGAATCCCGTGACACGACGAGTCTTTCGCAGTTGATTTTCTCTATGGTAAGCACCTCTTTTACGACATTGTGGGATTATCCTAATTAACTTGTATTTATAGATTAAAATAGTGCATATTCTTACCTTTGTATCCTGTTGTTGGGCTGCCCGTCTTGGGTCTTCCGTCGGAGAACCACCTGCTCTTCCAAGTTCCCGTTCTCTAGGACTTGGCTATCTTGGTTTACTCTGTAACAAGGATCCGTACGTCAATAAAACATTTTTGGGTACCTCCCCTAGCAGTGGGGATGATTTTTTATTTTGCTGTAATCCTGGGGTATCGTTGAATAGGTACTTAAAAAATAATAGGGGTCCTAAAAGAAAGATTTTTTTTGTCTTTATTTTTCAACAGGTCAAAAGATTAATGTGGGGAAAGAAGGCAATCTACGCTACAGATCGTGCAGAAAAGTACTATGAAACTTAATTCCTGCACTTGAATAGAAATGTGTCACTTTCTGTGTCTTTATTTACCCTTAAAAACCGTACTTTCTTAGCATAATGATTATACAAGTCGCTCATTAAGCTTTCGACTGCTGTAGCTATGAAGTTTTTATCTAATAAATGCATTCACATGACGTCATTGTTGGGGTTGCAGTATCGGCGCTCATCGTGCGAATGCGAGGTGGCGCGTAGGGCATGTAATCCAAGGATTCTTCAGTATGCAATCACGGGATTTGACATTATAAAATGCAACCACAAAATTTGACATTGTAAAATGCAACCACGGAATTTGACATTGTAAAATGCAACCACGGAATTTGACATTATAAGGGTCAATCACTTTTTTTATGTCACGCGTTGCCATGGTTACGTTCTCCTGGGTCACCCTTAAATTCACTGTTTAATGGCATTAAAATTGACAAAACTTTGAATTTTTTGATAGTTATGGGGCCCTTCCAAGGTGGGTCACCCACTGATCATGATAGTAGAGCTTGCAGGATACTTTCTTCTAACAAACTATCACACTGTTGTCCCCTGGGTGATGTGACAGAATAACAACATAAAAAAAGTGATTGACCCATAAAATCCCGTGGTTGCATACATTGGACCCCTCCGACGCTACTGAACCGCTGTCGGTCTGCGGTCTACTGCGAGTGTACTCACATGACATTGTTGGGGTTGGAGTAGCGGCGCGAGTCGTGCGAGTGCGAGGTGGCGAGCGAGTCCGCGTCGGCGCCGCGGCGGGACCCCTCCGACGCTACTGAACCGCTGTCGGTCTGCGGTCTACTGCGAGTGTACTCACATGACATTGTTGGGGTTGGAGTAGCGGCGCGAGTCGTGCGAGTGCGAGGTGGCGAGCGAGTCCGCGTCGGCGCCGCGGCGGGACCCCTCCGACGCTACTGAACCGCTGTCGGTCTGCGGTCTACTGCGAGTGTACTCACATGACATTGTTGGGGTTGGAGTAGCGGCGCGAGTCGTGCGAGTGCGAGGTGGCGAGCGAGTCCGCGTCGGCGCCGCGGCGGGACCCCTCCGACGCTACTGAACCGCTGTCGGTCTGCGGTCTACTGCGAGTGTACTCACATGACATTGTTGGGGTTGGAGTAGCGGCGCGAGTCGTGCGAGTGCGAGGTGGCGAGCGAGTCCGCGTCGGCGCCGCGGCGGGACCCCTCCGACGCTACTGAACCGCTGTCGGTCTGCGGTCTACTGCGAGTGTACTCACATGACATTGTTGGGGTTGGAGTAGCGGCGCGAGTCGTGCGAGTGCGAGGTGGCGAGCGAGTCCGCGTCGGCGCCGCGGCGGGACCCCTCCGACGCTACTGAACCGCTGTCGGTCTGCGGTCTACTGCGAGTGTACTCACATGACATTGTTGGGGTTGGAGTAGCGGCGCGAGTCGTGCGAGTGCGAGGTGGCGAGCGAGTCTGCGTCGGCGCCGCGGCGGGACCCCTCCGACGCTACTGAACCGCTGTCGGTCTGCGGTCTACTGCGAGTGTACTCACATGACATTGTTGGGGTTGGAGTAGCGGCGCGAGTCGTGCGAGTGCGAGGTGGCGAGCGAGTCCGCGTCGGCGCCGCGGCGGGACCCCTCCGACGCTACTGAACCGCTGTCGGTCTGCGGTCTACTGCGAGTGTACTCACATGACATTGTTGGGGTTGGAGTAGCGGCGCGAGTCGTGCGAGTGCGAGGTGGCGAGCGAGTCCGCGTCGGCGCCGCGGCGGGACCCCTCCGACGCTACTGAACCGCTGTCGGTCTGCGGTCTACTGCGAGTGTACTCACATGACATTGTTGGGGTTGGAGTAGCGGCGCGAGTCGTGCGAGTGCGAGGTGGCGAGCGAGTCCGCGTCGGCGCCGCGGCGGGACCCCTCCGACGCTACTGAACCGCTGTCGGTCTGCGGTCTACTGCGAGTGTACTCACATGACATTGTTGG
This sequence comes from Thaumatotibia leucotreta, assembly GCA_025490895.1. NCBI lineage: Eukaryota > Metazoa > Arthropoda > Insecta > Lepidoptera > Tortricidae > Thaumatotibia > Thaumatotibia leucotreta. Next base: position 16,763 of record JALPQI010013280.1, on the reverse strand, counting down.
GGTTGGAGTAGCGGCGCGAGTCGTGCGAGTGCGAGGTGGCGAGCGAGTCCGCGTCGGCGCCGCGGCGGGACCCCTCCGACGCTACTGAACCGCTGTCGGTCTGCGGTCTACTGCGAGTGTACTCACATGACATTGTTGGGGTTGGAGTAGCGGCGCGAGTCGTGCGAGTGCGAGGTGGCGAGCGAGTCCGCGTCGGCGCCGCGGCGGGACCCCTCCGACGCTACTGAACCGCTGTCGGATTGCGATCTTCTGCTGCAAATGTACATCAATTGTGAATATTGTCGCTGTAAAACGTAAATCACTCCTGTGAGTTCTTACGTAAATCGTAGGTACGGATTCATACTAAAGTATGAGATATTCAAAGTCAAAGTCAAATTATTCTATATTCAAGTAAACTTATTAATAAGCATTTTCAAATCGTTTGGCATTATCAAGAGAGAGAAAAAAAAAGTACTAAAAAAAATCTACTACTGGTTCAAACCCTACACCGTTCCTGAGAAGAACCAGTAAGAAACTCAGGTGGACTTATTTTTTCAAAACAGTATAATAATACATCTTATTAAAATAACATGAATTAAAGAATTTATTACAAAAAAAATATATTTTTATTAAACATTAAAAAAAAAGAGAAATATATAAAAAATCATAATAATAAACAAAAATAATTATTATTGTACAAGTTCACAATATTATTAAGCATCTATATCTATACTACTAGAGATGTAAAGGTCTCTAGTAGTCAGAATAAAGAGAAATTAAGATTTAGAGATGTAAAAGGTCTCTAAACCCATTTTTAAAGTTTGTCTTATATTATTAATCAATATCTGATTAACGGATAAAAAATATAAATATATTTTTTCACGACCTAGAAAACCGCAAAATTATAAATTAAAATTTAAACTTTCGTTACCGGGCGAAAACGATACTAGCCATGTTAATGCTAAGATTATCTGTGGTGTCACGTCACTCAAACCGAAAACAAATATTTGACATGTCACTTATGTCAATGTCACAGCAAAACTACATACCTACATGTCCATGGCGAATTTCACTCGTATAAGATTCGACATGAAGTTAGTTTAAGATCCTATGACGTCACATCATGGCCGACACCGTTTTCAGAGTACGAAATTCAAAAATACAAAATAATTTTTTTAATAAAAAATATGTACAGTCAAGTGCAAAAATAAGTATCGAAAGAATCCGCTCATAAATATGTTACAACGTTCTTATTACACAGAATTAGAGTGCACTGGGACATATTCTGTACCCATCAAACACTTTTAATACACCGTAATCGAAAAATATTGATTTTTCAATAAATACTACAGAATAATATTTTTTTTCACTAAATTTGATATGAGTAAAGTAGCCTATTCTCGTGCATGGGCTGGTTTGTAGCAGATTTGATCAGGTCGGTCCATCGCATCAGGGACGACCGCGTAGGGAGGATCTCATCATCATCATCAGCCTATGTTAGTCCACTGCTGGACGTAGGCCTCTCCTATTAACTAAGCGTATAGACGCATTAGGAGGTAAATGCCCATAATCGCCACGCTGGGCAAGCGGATTGGCGACCGCAGTAATGTGTCCACTATGATGACGCTGCTGCCCATCATCAATCTTGTAAAATGGTCAGTGACACTTCAATCCCTTAGTCGACTCTTACGACACCCACAGGAGGAGTTGGGGTGGTGACAAATGTATTCTTACCGCCGTCGCCACACGGTATAATAATAACATATCTAGGCTTTTAGATTGGCAGTGTTTCCTAGAAGCCAGCATACTTTATTAGGGTATCTACCATAGCGAGTCGTAAGCGACAAAAAGTAGATGTTTTCGTGGAATGCTCCTGTAGCAGATTTGATCAGGTCGGTTCGCATCAGGGACGACCGCGTAGGGTCTACAGGTGTAGTGAGAAATTACTTGCCTTCGGAAACGTTCGTAAACACATGCTGTTTCAGGCAGTGTCACCGAGTCTGACTGAAGTAGCATGACAGCTATTACTGTCAGTTTCAGTGAGATAGACTGAAACAGCATGACGTTGACGAACGTTTCCGAAGGCAAGTCATTTCTCACTACATCTATACCTAAATAAAAATATTGTGGAATAGTTACAATAGAGTAGGGTACCTCTCGAAGCTGTCGGGGCTGAGCCGGGCGACCCTGGCGCCGGCCGCGGCCGAGTCGCGCACGCGCGGCTCCTCGCTGCCCACCGTCACCACCGACACGTGCGAGGTGTCCTGCGACAACACTCATTCATTTATATTGTGCATTTTTATTTTTATTTCTTGATTTACGCGCTAACTGCACAACTTTCATAGTTAACCATGTGTTTTACAAAATTGACAAGTAATTATTGCATCTGCATTTCACGGGTTGCCTGGTAAAACCTAATAAATCGAGCAAACCGTTTTTTAAATACGAACACTTACGTGAGGTTGTCCTTTCAATGAATACTTATCGCGACTTATCGAGTCTCACCAGGCACCCTCGATTTGTGCGAATACGTAATTTGCAAATCGACTGGATGTAACACTTCGGACGTATTTAAATTTATCATCACTTGTTGCGACTTAACTACTTTGTGCAGTCATTAAAAGCCCTCCGCCTACGGCGTCGGGCTTCTAACACTCTCGTTAGTAATTCCGTATTATCCCTTATCTCGTATAGGTATCCCTTGATACACAATGTACTATTAACATTTTGATAGGATCAGTAACGTCACTTTTAATACAGGTGTTACGAATTCGATCCCCATTATACCAATGATAAAAAAAATAGGGAACATTCCTCAATCCTCATTCATTGCAAATTTTTACAACAAAAAAGAAAGTATTCAAAGAAATATTTTTGATAATATTTTGAATCTATCTTACACAGCATCACGTACTCCCTCAATCATTTTTTAACACTAATACATGACCCAAATGTACAAATTTTTCAGTAATGCTGATTATACGAAATAAATGAAGAGTAGTGGTGTTGCAACTTACGTGCATTGATATGATCAGGAAACACTTACGTTGATATTAACATTGTTGACACTATCGTCGAAGACTCCCGAGTCAGCGGCCGCGCCCGGACTCAGGATTAGCACTTCGCTGCTGTCCAACCGCCGCCCTCGAGTTTTTTCTGCAAATAATACAAGGTTAGTATAGTTCGAAAAATATAATTTGACCGACTGTTATCCTACTCTACGACCTTTCTTTAATTCTAATTAATGCGTTGTGAATTTTACGTTCAGATATTTAACGCGTCGATTTTATCCAGTGCACTTTGAATTACAATTATAATAAACGAGTCCATTTTATTCCAGTGGATTTCATGTTGTAATTCAAATTAACAAGTCGCTTTTTTCAATGACAAAATGGTAACGTTTTAATTGGAATTAGAGCTGAAGAATAATCGATACCTGTGTAGGAGCTGGTATCGATTATTCTTGATGACCACCTCGTCGGCGATGGGCGGCGTCGTCGATATCGTCACGTTGGGCGGGAGCTGTGGTGATACGATCACTATTGGCTGTTCTATACCTGTGTAGGAGTTGGTGCAGTCGACCTCGTCGGCGATGGGCGGCGTCGTCGATATCGTCACGTTGGGCGGGAGCTGTGGTGATACGATCACTATTGGCTGTTCTATACCTGTGTAGGAGTTGGTGCAGTCGACCTCGTCGGCGATGGGCGGCGTCGTCGATATCGTCACGGCGTTGGGCGGGAGCTGTGGTGATACGATCACTATTGGCTGTTCTATACCTGTGTAGGAGTTGGTGCAGTCGACCTCGTCGGCGATGGGCGGCGTCGTCGATATCGTCACGTTGGGCGGGAGCTGTGGTGATACGATCACTATTGGCTGTTCTATACCTGTGTAGGAGTTGGTGCAGTCGACCTCGTCGGCGATGGGCGGTGTCGTCGATATCGTCACGTTGGGCGGGAGCTGTGGTGATACGATCACTATTGGCTGTTCTACACCTGTGTAGGAGTTGGTGCAGTCGACCTCGTCGGCGATGGGCGGCGTCGTCGATATCGTCACGTTGGGCGGGAGTTGTGGTGATACGATCACTATTGGCTGTTCTACACCTGTGTAGGAGTTGGTGCAGTCGACCTCGTCGGCGATGGGCGGCGTCGTCGATATCGTCACGTAGGGCGGGAGCTGTGGTGATACGATCACTATTGGCTGTTCTATACCCGTGTAGGAGTTGGTGCAGTCGACCTCGTCGGCGATGGGCGGCGTCGTCGATATCGTCACGTTGGGCGGGAGCTGTGGTGATACGATCACTATTGGCTGTTCTATACCTGTGTAGGAGTTGGTGCAGTCGACCTCGTCGGCGATGGGCGGCGTCGTCGATATCGTCACGTTGGGCGGGAGCTGTGGTGATACGATCACTATTGGCTGTTCTACACCTGTGTAGGAGTTGGTGCAGTCGACCTCGTCGGCGATGGGCGGCGTCGTCGATATCGTCACGTTGGGCGGGAGTTGTGGTGATACGATCACTATTGGCTGTTCTACACCTGTGTAGGAGTTGGTGCAGTCGACCTCGTCGGCGATGGGCGGCGTCGTCGATATCGTCACGTAGGGCGGGAGCTGTGGTGATACGATCACTATTGGCTGTTCTATACCCGTGTAGGAGTTGGTGCAGTCGACCTCGTCGGCGATGGGCGGCGTCGTCGATATCGTCACGTTGGGCGGGAGCTGTGGTGATACGATCACTATTGGCTGTTCTATACCTGTGTAGGAGTTGGTGCAGTCGACCTCGTCGGCGATGGGCGGTGTCGTCGATATCGTCACGTTGGGCGGGAGCTGTGGTGATACGATCACTATTGGCTGTTCTACACCTGTGTAGGAGTTGGTGCAGTCGACCTCGTCGGCGATGGGCGGCGTCGTCGATATCGTCACGTTGGGCGGGAGTTGTGGTGATACGATCACTATTGGCTGTTCTACACCTGTGTAGGAGTTGGTGCAGTCGACCTCGTCGGCGATGGGCGGCGTCGTCGATATCGTCACGTAGGGCGGGAGCTGTGGTGATACGATCACTATTGGCTGTTCTATACCTGTGTAGGAGTTGGTGCAGTCGACCTCGTCGGCGATGGGCGGCGTCGTCGATATCGTCACGTAGGGCGGGAGCTGTGGTGATACGATCACTATTGGCTGTTCTATACCTGTGTAGGAGTTGGTGCAGTCGACCTCGTCGGCGATGGGCGGCGTCGTCGATATCGTCACGTTGGGCGGGAGCTGTGGTGATACGATCACTATTGGCTGTTCTATACCTGTGTAGGAGTTGGTGCAGTCGAGCGAGTCGAGCGACGACGGCGCGAAGCAGTCGTCGTCGGACGACGAGCCGGCGCCGACGATGACCACCTCGTCGGCGATGGGCGGCGTCGTCGATATCGTTACGGCGTTGGGCGGGAGCTGTGGTGATACGATCACTATTGGCTGTTCTATACCTGTGTAGGAGTTGGTGCAGTCGACCTCGTCGGCGATGGGCGGCGTCGTCGATATCGTCACGTAGGGCGGGAGCTGTGGTGATACGATCACTATTGGCTGTTCTATACCTGTGTAGGAGTTGGTGCAGTCGACCTCGTCGGCGATGGGCGGCGTCGTCGATATCGTCACGTAGGGCGGGAGCTGTGGTGATACGATCACTATTGGCTGTTCTATACCTGTGTAGGAGTTGGTGCAGTCGACCTCGTCGGCGATGGGCGGCGTCGTCGATATCGTCACGTTGGGCGGGAGCTGTGGTGATACGATCACTATTGGCTGTTCTATACCTGTGTAGGAGTTGGTGCAGTCGACCTCGTCGGCGATGGGCGGCGTCGTCGATATCGTCACGTTGGGCGGGAGCTGTGGTGATACGATCACTATTGGCTGTTCTATACCTGTGTAGGAGTTGGTGCAGTCGAGCGAGTCGAGCGACGACGGCGCGAAGCAGTCGTCGTCGGACGACGAGCCGGCGCCGACGATGAGCACCTCGTCGGCGATGGGCGGCGTCGTCGATATCGTTACGGCGTTGGGCGGGAGCTGTGGTGATACGACCGTTATTTTTATAGCAGGAAAGTAGCTGGGTGCTTAGCCAAGTTATCTATCTAATCGCTAACGCTTAGTAGCGTATCGTAGTTTTCCCTCTCTGTCACTATATTAGTGCGAAAAAGCGTTAGCGATTGGCAACTTGTCTAAGCACCCTTGTCAGATTATAGTGTATCTAGGGAGTTAAGTACGGTATCACTATTGAGTGTTAGAAATCCGACGCCGTAGGCGGAGGGCTTTTAATGACTAGTGTTTGTATTCCGCTTACCGACCGTGATCATAGTAAAAATTGTTTAGTATGATCGAAATATTAATGGGTTTCTTTCTTGGCTCTACGAGGTGATATACATATGCTGTATATAGAAAGAATTGCAGCACTGTGTAAAAAAAACTCTTTAATTTAATTTGGATACGCTTTTCTTCTACTACCTACACAATTATCGATATCGATAAAATAATGTTTCTCACGCAAGCTAGATTACGACAGTGTTTTGTTTTACCGTGAAAAATCCAGGCTTTGTTAATCAGTGACCACATTTGATACCACGAATCTGTCGTAGTGGTATCTCTTTATATTGCATTGCTAAAGTTAGCTCGGCGGCTCTACCAGCAGCGGCCACCGTCACTACTCACCGGCGCGTTGGCGGCCAGCACGGGTGGATGTGTAGTGGTGACGGTCACCAGCCCCGCCGGCGTGGCGGCCAGCGAGTTGGGCTCGGCCGGCTCGACCAGTAGTGACACGCGCTCGCTGACAGCTACTAACACGGGCGTGGCGACGGTCACCACTTGCTGGGCGACCGCCGGCGTTGGCGACGGCTTTTGCGGTTCTTTGGGTTGTGGCTGAGAAGAGAAGATTATATATCAATTTATTTAAAGATGCTTTAGTGTCTTGTATGCATATTGGTTATGCGTATGATTATTTGAAAAAATAAGTGCCTTGAATAAACAATCCTTTGATTTTGATAAGTACTGATATTTTCGCTTAAAAGTAAAAACTTGACGATAAGCAGATTTGAATCAAAATAAAGGTGAATCTCTTCTACGTGGAATCTAGTGATTTGCAAATGTAAGCGTGGCGAAACATTTTAAAGCCATTGGATCTTGTGTGTAGTGACAACACTAACTAAACTAGCTTAGAAGTGAATAATCAAGACCAACTGTGGGTACTTCGCTAAATTAACCTGCGTCTGCGAATACCTAGGTATTCATACATTTTCTCGCCAGTCTGCCTAAAATGCGTTTATCATAGCGTAACAGTCTAAAACGTTTTTAAGAAAAAATCAAATTTTCTCTTAAAATAGACTGAATCCAGAAAACTTCATATGACATTAGTCAGAAATCCGCTGTTGATTTTTTCCCTTTCCTCATGGGCACATTGTATACTGCAAAGTCGACTCACCGTAACAGGCCTAATTTCAACAGCATTCGTCTCTATACTCTTACTCTCTTCCCTCTGCCGTTCTCTGCTCTTCTCTCTCCTTTCTTCTCTAGTCCTATTCTCTATTTCTACGACCGCCTTCTCTACAGAGTTCGTTCTAGAGAACTTCTTCCCTTCATTGGAATTCGTCCTGATGTATTTCTTCCCTTCTGTGCTGGAATCGCTTACTATGGAACTAGGTCTGCTCTTAATTCTAACGTTGTCTTTTTCGATGGAATTCTGTTTTTCTATTCTAGATGGTTCTTTTTCTGGGCTCGGTTCGGGTTTTGGTTTGTCTTTTGTTTCATTCTTTTCTGGTGTTTTCTGTTTTTCTTCGACCACCTTCTCCGCTTCTCGACACACCTGAAAAAAAGAAAAAAAAATAGTACATTACGACACAAGTGCGAAAAACAGGAAATCCGAAACGAGTGGCGATGTTTTAAAACACGACCGAAGCGAGTGTTTTAAATCGACACGAGTTACAAATTTCCTTTTTGCACGTGTCTCGTATGTACGACGTTTTTTAGTACAGATGGCCCTCCGAAGTTTTGGACCTGACGTAAAATGAGCTACTCCTCGCACTAGCGCCTAAAAAAGGCACCATCTGTACTAAAATTGTACATTACGGCACAAGTGCGAAAAAAGAATTCCCTTCGGTCGTGCTTTAATTTATCTCCACTCGTTTCGAACTTCATTATTTCACACTTGTGTTTTAGAAGCAATCAGATAACTTTTTGCCCAAGTCTGGTACCAGGGTATCATAATTCGTTAGGTACCTGATCGACAAGCAGCTCGCCAGCGGCCTGCTGCGGGGGTGGCGGCGCGGGGGGCTTGCGCGGAGCGGGAGCGGCGGCGGTAAAGGTACCAGGGTAACATGACTCGTTAGGTACCTGATCGACAAGCAGCTCGCCAGCGGCCTGCTGCGGGGGTGGCGGCGCGGGGGGCTTGCGCGGAGCGGGAGCGGCGGCGGTAAAGGTACCAGGGTAACATGACTCGTTAGGTACCTGATCGACAAGCAGCTCGCCAGCGGCCTGCTGCGGGGGTGGCGGCGCGGGGGGCTTGCGCGGAGCGGGAGCGGCGGCGGTAAAGGTACCAGGGTAACATGACTCGTTAGGTACCTGATCGACAAGCAGCTCGCCAGCGGCCTGCTGCGGGGGTGGCGGCGCGGGGGGCTTGCGCGGAGCGGGAGCGGCGGCGGTAAAGGTACCAGGGTAACATAATTCGTTAGGTACCTGATCGACAAGCAGCTCGCCAGCGGCCTGCTGCGGCGGTGGCGGCGCGGGGGGCTTGCGCGGAGCGGGAGCGGAAGCGGGAGCGGCGGCGGTAAAGGTACCAGGGTAACATAATTCGTTAGGTACCTGATCGACAAGCAGCTCGCCAGCGGCCTGCTGCGGCGGTGGCGGCGCGGGGGGCTTGCGCGGAGCGGGAGCGGAAGCGGGAGCGGCGGTAAAGGTACCAGGGTAACATGACTCGTTAGGTACCTGATCGACAAGCAGCTCGCCAGCGGCCTGCTGCGGGGGTGGCGGCGCGGGGGGCTTGCGCGGAGCGGGAGCGGAAGCGGGAGCGGCGGTAAAGGTACCAGGGTAACATGACTCGTTAGGTACCTGATCGACAAGCAGCTCGCCAGCGGCCTGCTGCGGGGGTGGCGGCGCGGGGGGCTTGCGCGGAGCGGGAGCGGAAGCGGGAGCGGCGGTAAAGGTACCAGGGTAACATGACTCGTTAGGTACCTGATCGACAAGCAGCTCGCCAGCGGCCTGCTGCGGGGGTGGCGGCGCGGGGGGCTTGCGCGGAGCGGGAGCGGAAGCGGGAGCGGCGGTAAAGGTACCAGGGTAACATGACTCGTTAGGTACCTGATCGACAAGCAGCTCGCCAGCGGCCTGCTGCGGGGGTGGCGGCGCGGGGGGCTTGCGCGGAGCGGGAGCGGAAGCGGGAGCGGCGGCGGCGGCGGGCGCGAGCGCGGGGGAGGCCGGCGGGGACGCGCCGGGTGGTAAAGGCGCTGGGCCTTTCTCTTTCTTTGGGGCCTGGAAGATACAGCGTTTATTGATTATGAGCGATTTTAACTACAAAAAATGTATGCATCGTTTGTTTGGATGTCACACTTCAAAAATGTTCAAGGCACTTATAATTTACATAGCATTGTGTGACGATTTTTCTACCTTGACATTTTTGTCTAAATACTGGTCTACATTACAGGTTAATTCACTAAAGCTGGCACGAATGGAATGAATGAAATGAAATTAAAATGAAATGAAATTTATTCATGTATGTATGTGAAGATTGGGTTACATTTGCAGTTACAGTTGGTATATTTTAAAAGAATCACCAATTTCTACCTTTTCAGGCGTACGTACAATGACATCTATCATTTTGTGTATGCGGTCGTCCTATACCCAACCTGTATTTACTGTCATTTTGACATCCACACATAGATACTTTCTGTCACTGACTCGATCCATTCATGTCAGCTTTGGTGAATTTACCTGTAACTCTCGCCAATTACTAGGTGCACAGGATCAACCAGGCGGTATATGCTACAAACCGCATTTTGCTCAGGCTTATAGTCAGTAACAACGTTCAAGTACCAGGCGCACATAATCCATCAAGCGGTATATACTATTCTATTTTCTAGCAACCGCATTTTGCTCAGACTATAGCAAGGCTCGAAATCGATTCGAGAAATACTGATTAGTATCGGTTAATCCCGGTTTTACTCCGAAGAACGAACGTTTTAAGGACTGTGTAATCTAAGTAAACCAGTTTATTTGACGGCTTTTGAAGGACAAGTTGATACTTTAACATTCGCTGTAATAAATCGGTTTTTGATGTTCTAAACGGGTTAATGTGACTAGAAATTAATGACACCGTTCCTTTAGTAAATAACCAATTAAAATATAACAGCATAACGAACGCAACCGAAATAAAACGGTATTGCGTCAATTCTGTTTTATCATTATTTAACTTGTATTACACAAAATAAATCGTGCAAAAGACGTACTTAATGCTATGGAGCATTTTTGACCAGTTAACCATCGGGCAAAATAAATAAACTGAGCGATGGTTTTATTATTTATTCGTTATTTAAGGCCCGGACTCTGCGACCATATAAAACATGAACGCCTAACGCCAGCTTAAAAATGCCCCCAAAACCAATTGTTCGATTGTGCCAAGATGGGCAGGACATAGCGCTTTTCGTGACACCGCGTGTATTTCGGTGCAACATCATTGACAAATGTTTATTGAATATCGCCAATCAAAACTTTGATGGACCAATCACAACTATTTTTAAATGACTGTTTAAGTTTTTATAGGTTGACAATCTAATCGATTGCCGTGATGCATTGGACAGTGGGTGACACTTGTCAACCAAAATTCAGGACCGTTTTTGAAAGGCAATTTAGTATGGCGTGCGTAGCCTGTACTGTACTGTAGTGCAACAACGCTCAAGTACCAGGCGCACATAACCCAGCAGGCGGTATCAGTATCAGTACTCACGGGTTTCCTGTCAGCGGGCACATGGTCGTCGGTGTGCGGGCGCTTGGCTGGCGCGGGGGCGGCGGCGGCGGGGGGAGCGGGGGCGGCGGCGCGGGGGGAGGGCGGCGAGGGGGCCGGCGGCGGGGCGGGGGTGGCGCCCGGTGCTGGCTCTTGTTCAGACACTGTGCAACAACGCTCAAGTACCAGGCGCACATAACCCAGCAGGCGGTATCAGATATCCGAGCCCAGGACTGAAGTGGACTGTAGTGTGACAACGCTCAAGTACCAGGCGCACATAACCCAGCAGGCGGTATCAGATATCCGAGCCCAGGACTGAAGTCGACTGTAGTGTGACAACGCTCAAGTACCAGGCGCACATAACCCAGCAGGCGGTATCAGATATCCGAGCCCAGGACTGAAGTCGACTGTAGTGTGACAACGCTCAAGTACCAGGCGCACATAACCCAGCAGGCGGTATCAGATATCCGAGCCCAGGACTGAAGTGGACTGTAGTGTGACAACGCTCAAGTACCAGGCGCACATAATCCAGCAGGCGGTATCAGTATCAGTACTCACGGGTTTCCTGTCAGCGGGCACATGGTCGTCGGCGTGCGGGCGCTTGGCTGGCGCGGGGGCGGCGGCGGCGGGGGGAGCGGGGGCGGCGGCGCGGGGGGAGGGCGGCGAGGGGGCCGGCGGCGGGGCGGGGGTGGCGCCCGGTGCTGGCTCTTGCTCGGACACTGGAAGATCGAACAAGTTATAGTCTATTGAGTTAAATATTTAACTAAATATAATCACCAAATTAAAAATGTAAAAACAACTGACTTCAACAGATTTCCCCAAGATCCCATCATCAGAACCCGACTTGATGCCATCAGGAAAATCTTTGGGTTAAACACGTTCAATCACAAAAAAAATCGGTTCACGATTCTCGTAGATATCGGGTAACATAACCTCCTTTTTTTGAAGTCAGTTAATAAACAAAATCTACCCTCAAATAGGTCCTTAATTCGGTTGAGAGTAGAAAAGTAGATTAATGTGAGATCATCCCGTGAAAGATCCAGGATTTGGTTGGTTAACAAATATATGTTATTAATAACCGAAAATGCATCAAGGCCAGGTTATACATTTCACGAGGCTACACTTTTCGAACAAACTCTAGAACAAATAACAAAATGCTAGTGCGTCACCTTAATGAACGCTCGAACAAGACGACATTGTGTACTATTGTGCATAAGCAAAACATAAATAAATTCATTTAAAGTTTACGTCATCCGTTTGACAACTGGGTATAAATCCCTTGGACGCTAAATACAACACACGCCGAACCAAACACAAAGTATATATACGATACAACTATCCTGTTCTATTGTTATTAAGTCTTATACTAAAGAATACATACTTTTGACGTCCGGCGTATCCGCCGACCGCACAGAGGTCGAGTCATCTTCCATCTCCATTTGCATCTGTGAGCTGCGATGTTCCTGTAACGAGAATAAACATCTATGAATACACGTTTTATACTATACATAACACTACATAAGACCAGGAACAAGTATAGTATAATTATGGCCAGGATGGCCACTGTGAGTTTCTACATACAGGGTGAAATCTTTTATATGATAAAAAATTATATTTTCTGGATCTACTCATGATTGTGATCAACTTTTTTTTTGTATACATATTAATGACAACTCGATTGTAACTAGCGACAGCTGGTTTCACAATTTGTATGGAGATGTAGATTTTGTGGTAACTTTTTCAAAGATGGTCCCATAGCAAAAGTTAGCTGTAATCATGACTAGATCCAGAAAGTATGACTTTATATCATAAAAAAGTTTTTACAGTGTTGTAGGGCTATACTAAGGAATGAAACGAAACTTTCATATAACTATCTCATTCTTTAGTATAGCTCTGTCCCTACAACTTATGTAAGAATTCACAGCGGCCCTACCGCGAAAAACGAAATTCGTAAATTTGTCGTTTGTTCGTTGAGGATTTGTCTCTCTCACTCTAATGACGCCTTCATTTAAGTGACATAGAAAAATCCTCGAAATTTACGAATTTCGATTTTCACGGTAGTAGGCCAGATGAAATGAGACTCTTTCGAGCTATTGCCTCTCAATCGCACTAATAAGTTCGTGCGTAAGTGTAACAGGCGTAAATAATTAAAAACGCAGCAGGGTTTTTCAATATTGTAAACCACTAATTGGAGTTCGAGGCCAAAGAATCTACGAAGATATTGCCATAACAATGAAATGTTCTTACAATAGTAAATCCTTATTTTCTAAAAACAGACCTTTAGATATCTTATTTATTGATAATTTTGATTCTTTAATTTATAGAAACAATATTATTTACTTATTTTCACGTAAATATGAGATATTTTAATAAAAACTTAATTATTCGCAATTATTAGTAACAAAGTTGGTATTGCGCTGGTATCACCTCAGGTGTTAATAACATTTGGTACAGCAATTTAACTACACATAAATTAAAACCCTATTTCTGCATACGTTTAGAAAATTGCAGAATAATATATTGTAGCGTGCTTTATGTTCACATTTCGTATTCGTAAAATTCCTTTGACTTACAAAGGACTATGGGCAGATTTGTATGGAGAGTGGACCAAATACAACAGAGCTAAAAATGGTGTCATTAAATAGGTATTTATATTTATTTCATGTCATTCTATGGGCACTACTCCCAGCTCTGTTGGTTTTTGGTCCATTTTGACGCATAGTCCTTTCTTTGGCAGTGCTATAGTTCTCCATTTAAATTATCATACAGATCTAACGTTTTGTTTTCTTCCGTAGGTTGTTAACAAGGTGACCCCCTTGGTTCAGCCATGTTTAGCTTCGCTATACACCCCATCATCAAAAAATTAAATTCCAAATGAAATATACTGGGTGAATAAATCATATTTTCTGGATCTACTCATGATTACAGCCAAGTTTTACTATGGGACCAGCTTTGAAAATGTTTCCACAAAATCTACATCTCCATACATATTGTGAAACCAGCTGTTGCTAGTTACAATCGAGTTGTCATTAATATGTATGTACAAAAAATAATAAACATTGATGGTTGGAATTGCTTAGTAATTTTCTTAACTAGTGCGCAAAAACGAAATTTACTCTTTTAGACGCACTTGTTATGAAAAAAATCGTCCTATACACGTGCAAAAACTTTTTTTAACTCGGGAGATTGTCGCCCTCGTTTCACTCGGGCTCCAACTTTCACCCTCGCCGAAAAATTTTTTCCCGCACTAGTTAGGAAATGTACTATTAACCATACCTACTGTCTTAATAAATATGGCACGCTGTCGTTTACGTTCACTGGTAATTCAACTTCTTTTTAAAATAGGCTTTGAAACGTAGGCTCTTATCATTTTTAGTTCTTTACAAAAAAAATTGTCATTTCTATGTTAGTTAAGAGAAAAGAAAAGTTTGTAGGTATTTACGTGTTTTTAAGAAAATCCTAGTTGTTACAGCCCACAGTGTGGAATTTTTCCTCAATTTTGCGAAAGTGTGATTAATTGTTTAATTTATCTGCCATGTCAAATAACAGCGAACATTGAAACTCCCGTAGGTCTATGTATCATAGTTTTGGATAATTTCAAAAAAGAAATAAACATCCATAGAAGTCCATAGAAACCTGAAAAGTGAATTTACTCATATTTAATGCCTATTTTTAAAAATCATTTTTACGTGTTTATATTAAGGTAATTTTAATACACCGATATCATTTATCAAACATTAAAATTGATGACTCTAGAGGACGGTGTCGCAAATTTTCTTACAATTAAAAAACATTTTTTTCCTCAATAATCCCTCGACGGTCGCATTTTATTTTAAAACTAACGAATACTACATAAAATACTCTACTCGCGAAAAAAAAAGCAAATGCAAATATTGCAGGACTAGCGAGATATGAATTTTTAAATAATTCAGTCAGGGTTGTCACTTTTCAAGTGTACAAGATTACATGTTTGGTGAGTTTCTTGGCTAACTCCCCCCCCCCCCCCCCCTGCAGTCTCATTCAACTAAATTTTAAGAATTCTTTTAATTTCGCGAAATTCCGTCATGAATGTCAATTACAATATGTACCTATTAAACGTGAGTGTAATGTGATTCCTAGTAGGTACTATATGTGCTACTTGAAGGACAGGTAGAAAATAACTTGTAATACGTTAAAAATCTTAAGGTTTATTTATTAACTATTCGTCGGTCCAGGGATTATCCTGGTTAGTTACAATCGCCACAACAGGTCACACTTTTACCAGCATGCATGTAGCGGGCGAAACTTCTTCGACATCATCTTCATCTTGCCACTCGGCGTCATCGTTTTCCCGGATCACGCAAAGGACCTCCTTTTGGGATCTAGGATTCGTGTTGGTCGAACTACTTCTACCCCTAGAGCCTCTTGTTCACGGCTCTGTGCAATTGCACTTTTTTTTTGCGCAGAAATACATGCCACAGTCCGCGCACAGTCTCCCAGTACTGGCCTTTGGTCCTTGGGGCTTGGACAATACATGTCAAATGGCAGGTTTCTGAAGCCCTTAAGAGTCGGTGTAATACCAAGTGACTGGCGGAGCAGAAATAGAGCATAGCTCTTACCATCATGCTCTGCAGGCTTTCGATAGTTTTTCATCCCACTCAATATTTTTTCTTAGTTTGTTCATCGTCGAAAACTACACGTGAAGTCTCCTTGTAAACCTATCGTGATCTTTCGTGATTTTTTCTTGGACCCCCTCCTCCCCTATAGGACCTCGCGTGAGAAGCACAAGCCCTTATTTATTTTATTAATATTTGAAATACTGTAGGCTATTTGAAGGGTCCACGGAAAAAACATGTCCAGTGCTTAAAAAACCAGGGCAAATTCACACCTTATTCTATCAAATGTAAGGTGGTTTTTCCTTCTGTAATTTTAATTGACTAGACACGTTCTTTCCGGGGACCCTTCATTTATTTATTCTCTGGTAGCTATGAAGATGAGTCCGCTTATCGGTCGTTGGTCATAGGCATAGTACTTAGGTACCATTTAATTAGACTTTCCTGTTTCAGTCATAATAAGTGTTTGGCCATTCGGTTGCGTCTATCGCGATGCACATGAGTTGAGATGCATTAGTTAAGTTTTACGTTGTTTTAAGTTTTAAGTTGTTAGACCAAATTCGGGCACCACTAATGACGGAAATACTGCTCAGACAGCATTTTCAGAAAAAAAATCGTAAGATTTATGCCGGAATACTCAGGTATAGAGCCGTGGCTTGTCGACGATTTTCACACCATTTTAGTAGCAGCTATGTTGCTAACGCTTTCCGTGTATTCTGTACATCTGTGGCTGAAAACTGTGTAATGGCATATGACTGGTATATTTTATGTGAGTCACAATGCACAAAATTGTAATGCACGGTTGGAAACTCATTAAGATGAATCCTTTGCCAGTAGCAATGCTGTCCGACCAAGCCGGCGAATCCCGTACTAAATGTTGGCAGTATGCTCGTGAGCACCACTCTCGAAAGGTAGACAGGAAGACTACAATTTTCGTCTTTTTCGGCGTGCTCTCGATTCTTCGGATTTGTCTCTCAAAGACCGACGTTATAAACAAAAACTACTACTTTACCGGATAAAGTTGTGACAGTTTTAAAGCCTTCTGAACGACATGCTTCAGTAATACCCGAAATTAATGAAGACGAGAACTTGGCTTGGCTCTCGCAGTTGATGAACGTCTTTATTATGAAGAAGATAGACATAAAAATCCTTGGGCGAGCGAAGCGTCTCCGTTTCAGCTTTACCAAAAATGCTTTTAACGGTAGCGGACTTTTCTGGAGGTTTGATAAATATTCTTAATA